>JAHBCN010004553.1:0-62687 GCA_019359885.1 Listronotus oregonensis
AAAATTTAAAAAGTCTTGTAAAAATCACAGTTTATGTCATATAAATTTTCGGTATCTTTTATTGTTTTTAAATATTTACGTTTTAAAAAAAAAAAAAAAAAACGGTAATATGTAAAATTTAAACGCCTTTTCTCAATTTTTTTCCCTTTTTGACCCCAATTTTGATTCAGATTCGTTTTCAGCGGAAATAAATACTCCAGAAAATTCTAATCCGACACCCAGCACACACTATTTTTTGGGGGCCTTTTTAATTTTTTTTATATTTTTTTAAAAAAAATTAAGTGTGAAGTAAAATATATAATTATTTAAAACAAATTATACTGCACCAAATCTCACGTTCTTATCGGGCAGCCCTCGTATCAAACCGATGAAATCATTTCACCCTGCGATTGCGAGCATGGCCGAAATCTGACTTGGGCTGGGCCCCGAAAATCACCCCGGGAACGACAAAGGTGGAATATGCAGTAGACATCGGTTTACATGAAAACTCACGACGTAGCAGCTTGTTTTGACGCTCTAAGATATTCCCCCCCGGACCAGCCTATGTCCCTCTGTTTATTCCCGCCTTCGCCTTAAAAAGAGTTACTTTTTTTTTGGTGGGCAGTGGGGAAACACAAGGGTCCTTAAAGGGAAATTGTTTTTTTTTAAAAAATTTTGGGTTACAGCCCAATGAGGCCAATACCTACATCAGACACTGAACGATTTTTTTTGGCTTTAAAATTAATTAAAAATGTTTCAGGAAACGTTCCCCCGGGGAAGCTGGAGGGAAAAAGCTATTAGCACCCGGTTCATTTCAGTAAATTACTTTAAGAGACATTTTTCTATATCTATATAATATATATATATATATATATATATATATATATATATATATATATATAAACAAAATGATTGATCAGAATAAAAAAAAAAAAATAAAGCTCACAGCATACAAAGCCCAACTACATGGTTTAGGAGAAACCCCATAGAGAAAAAGATAAAAAATATCGCCAAGTTGAAAAAAATGTTATCACGTCGACAATGCTTGCCCTACACCAACATTTGCATCTCGGCATGACTTTATGGTGCACTTATCCTTAAAAGTGTAGGAGTGCCAGAGGAAGTTCAGAAGAATCTACAGTTTGGGAAAGCAACAGTGAACTGTTTAATTTGAGGTTGGGAAAGAAACGTTAGAGTAGAAGCAGGTATCAATATTTGGGACAAAAAAAAGACTTTATCACAATAGGGGGGACATATTTAAAATGAGTAATCTTCAGAGATTTTTATTTTGGAAATGGCCATTTTACACAAACAAAGTTAAAGGGAACAAGAAAGGCTAAAGAGGACCAGATGCACAGTCAACTTCGTTACTAAACTCATCAGCACTAACATTGCCAACGCCCAAAAGGGAAAACCTAAACCTGGTAAGGGAAACTGAGAACACCCCAGTTGCTAATTTCCCCTCTAGGGTATTTGTGGGGGAACGTTTAAAAATCAAGAGCCCGATAACCACGTGGAGTTTTGCCAGTTTCACAAGGATGGTATTTCCCAAAAATAGAGCTGCAAACACCAAGCAGTCTTTGGATAACATCTATGATAATAATGTATAGCAATCTGTAATATTTGTAAACTTTAGACAACTTTAGCAATCCTTACTTAACTAATGTTTTATTAAATATTTATTTGGTTGTATGGTCCAGTAAAAAAAGGGGGACAAAGCTGTAAATAAATCTGTACATTTTTCCCCTTTGGGGGCCCCAAAATTCTTAGATCTTTGGGGTTTTTTTTGAGCGAAAAAAGTTTATCAATTTTTTAAAAGGTGGGAAAGGGCTGAAAATAGCCCTCAAAGCCCAAAAAAAGAGTTTTCCGCTCATATCTTCCCCAAAATATAAAAAATTTAGAATTTTTGTTTAGATTAAAATGAAGATCGCCTTGTAATCTACAAAAAAAAATCCTTATAATTTTTTTTTTAAATCAATAGTTTTCGAGATAACGGGACCCAAAAGTCCCCCCATTTTTTTTGGGGGTTTTTTCTAGAACGCCGCTATCTTTTTTGGATTCACTTATATGCGGGCAAACCCCCTTGTTATATTACTCGGGCAATAATGTACATTTTTTTTTAAAAAAATTTAAAAAAATTTTTTTTAATGGGAAAACCCGTACCTATCATTGCATAAAAAAGGGGCCATTCTGGGTATTTCTAGAATATTAAAAAAAAAAGGGCAAAGTTTTTTTTTCAATATTTTGAGAGTATCTCATTAATTTATTGATATTTTTTTTAAAAAAATTTGTTATTAACATTTATTTTTTAATATGAGATCTTAAAGTGTTCAATGATCCCAGAAAAAAATTTTTTTTACCATCTTTCATGCGTTTTGATAAAAAAAATTTTTTTTCCCATCTGCATTGTTTAGCCGTTTCCCCGGGTATCTATCCAGTGTAAAAAGTTAAAAGGAAATTTTTACGCCGTTTTTGCGAAAAATATTCATGTTGCAAACAAAAAGTAAGGACCATTTTTGTAGATTTCGGGGGCCTTATTTTTTGTCTAAAAAAAAAATTTCTAATTTGTATATTCGCGAGAAACTCATTTTTTTGGGACTTTGGGGGGCCATTTTAGGGGTTTCCCCCCCTCGGAATCGTGATAAAAATTTTTCTCCCAAAAGCATCCGCAAAGACCAAGAATTGCGCCAAAAATGAAAACTGACAGATTTATTTACAGCTTCGGGACTTTCAGGTCTGAAAATGACTGGACTAGTATAAATAGATAAAAAAATTTTTGGAAATTTCCCTTTTTAAAAAAAAATTTGAATTGTATCAAATAGGCAATAAAAATTTCTAGGTACCGGAGAGGCAAATTCTGATTTAAAGGGATATGAGAGTATTTCCGCAAACAGCAATTTTCAGTGCTATTTTTAAAGTCAACAAATTAATTGAAAATTTTTTTTTTAAAAATGTAAATTTAGAGTTTATTTAAAAAAATTTTTATTATTGGTTTTTTGAATGTAATCAATTATATTTTCTTAGCGATTAAAAATATTGAAATTAGTCAAAATAATGTAACGTAAAGTTTTAGGTCATAAAAAGTTAATCGGCGGAAATCGGCTGAAAAAAAAAATTAAACCCTTTTTAATTTTTTTAAAAAATTTTTAAGTAGTTTTAATTTTTTTTTGAATATTTGATGCTAGGGAAAAAAACTAACAAATATCTGGGAAATCAAATTAAAAAAATGGCGAAATTGACCAAAGCTTTCTTTTTGTTTTGCAGCCCAACCAAAATAACGATGACGTAGGCAAAACAGAAAAAAAAATATTCTTCTATTTTGGGGGAAATTTCCCCCCATCTGTAACCTGGACTGTCATATTTTTTTGACCACTAGCAAATTTGGTCATTTGTTTCTGTCTACGTCATATCCAGTTTGGTTTTTTTTTTTTTTAATTAAAAAATTTTTTTCTGTCATGTAATATACAAAATAATTTTAAAAAAAAGTTTTACAGAAATAGAAATTAAATGTTTCAATTAGGTTTTGGGGACGACAGACAATGCCAGCACCTAATGGAAAAGTCCCAAGATAAATAGTAGTAGGTAGGCTGAGGAGTTAATTAAAAGGCAGAGTGGGCACTTAATTTGAAAGTTAAGTAATTCGTTTTGTTTAAGATGTGCTTTAAGAGGTTTATGCTAATTTTCTGGTTAATACTACTGTGGGGAATGGTAAATGAATAATTTCATTTACAGTATTTTAAGGATATCAGTAGTAATCAGTACAGGGTATTAGAAATTACGAGCTAAGAATTAACTAGCTAGAATAAATGACGACAAAATTCTACATGTGAAATATCGCATTAAAGGAGATGGAGCCGAGATTTTTGTTTATTTAATGCCATAAGAGGATAGCTTTAAGGGGTGAAAGTGGCTTATTTTTTGGGTAAAGGCCGTCATCGATAATATGCTTAAAGATGTTTAGGTGATTAGGTATTTTCATAACAAAACAAAATACCAAAAGGCGAACATGTGTGTGAATGCAAAGGGGTGGGGGAAAAAGTGGTGAAAATTTGAAGGAAAGTCCGTCATCAGCGATATGTCCGCCTTTTAACTACTTATTACTGAACCCCTTGTAGACTAAAATAAAGAGGCGGACATGTACTTACCTGGAGCGGTTCTTCATACTTGGACTTTCGTATCTCGGTAACCATTCGATCAAATTTGGCTTATAAGGGCCAGTTTTTTGTTTTAGATTTTGGTGCTTAATTCGTAAATAACGTATCGATATACTGATAAAAAATCAAATGAATACATAACAATAGGGAAATGTCATATTACCGATGACAACCAAATCTTGGCTCTATCTCTTCTACTAAGAAGTAGTGTATTGGTTTTGAAACGACCACCAAACACGAAATATTTTTTATCCCTATGACAACCCACGAAGGCTTGTGTGAAGCCTTTGTACTAGGAATCATGTTTTTAGATGTTTGACCCATTTTTCACCAGTTCCGTCAACGATGTTCAACTACCAAAACATGCAGTTATTGCATTTAAAGGCACCTTTAGACCATGCGGTAGTGCCATCACAGACGTAATTTAAATAACTACTTCCCCTAAACCATCCACACTGGTCCTACAGTTTAATGTGGAGTTTCAACCACACACGTGACTTTTGTCTATGGTTACCCATCACAGTACTAACCACCCTCGATGTTGCTTAGCTTCGATGATCTGAAGAGAAGAGGTGTTTTAACGCATCAAAGGATGTTGATGCCCTTTATTCTTATTGTCCTATTATTATTATAATAGTTTTGATGCCTAAAACGTTCATTTTTTGGTATAAGAACCTAAATCACATTTAAGTAGTGATTTATTAAATGAAAAACCAATTTTTGAAAAGTGTTTGTCTAAAATGTAAGACATTTTTTAATTTTTTTTAAACACGCTATATCTCGGAAATGAAATATTTTGAGATCCAAGTTTAAAGAATTGTTTTACCTAGGAATTGAAGTTTTATTTGCGGTTGGAGTTTAAAATACTAATTTAGTGACAGCTGTATACATGCACGAATGCTTTTTTTAAATGCATAGCATATACTATGCATATAATTTGCGTAAACATGTATGTTTTCCATCCAAGGTTGGCAGTTTCCGGCAGGGTGGTTAAAACTACCAGGTTAAAACCGGACAGGTAAAAATAAGTTTTGACTATTTAGTGTTCAAAAATGGTTAAAACCTAAATGAAGCATGTACTTTTAGTTATAAACATATTTAATTCAATCTTTAAATATTTAATTTACATAAAAACAAAACCAGCAACTCAAAAATTACAAACAATAGCGCAAAAATTAACAGGTACATGACACGTAACCTATACCGGTCAAGAGTCAGGTTTAGGACCGTATAAGTTAAAAATAAAAAAAAAAATTAAATTCGCTGTTATAAAAACAGTACAAAGGTTCTTTATCACTTAAATTAATAAAATTGTTTTTGTTTGAATCCACTGTTTAAGTGCAAAAGCGTACCGCCTCACCGCTTCGTCCGCTCACAAGTTGTGCAGGTGCGCGTGGCTGGTATTTACATACTTTGATAATAGGTCATCACAGCGAAACATGGTTGCTAAGCTTTAAAAAATATATTTAAAGTTTTGACCAGCGGTTTTAACCAGTTTTGGACGGTTAAAACCAATGTTAACCAATGTCCTGGTCAAAATCGAAAAAGTGTTTTTTTGCCAACCCTGTTTTTATTTCCTGTGAAAACAGGAACAGAAATAATAAAAAAATAAATATATCAGAATATTTTCGTATATATTTCCTGCGGCGACGATGCTCATTGGTTTTTGATTTAATGTGATATTATTTAAATTATCCTACCCTCTTTTTATCCTTAAGTGGATCGTATAAAACAGCTAAATATTGGCATGGTTTATTTGATTTTATTTTTCTTTTGATGATGCTACGTCTTATACGGCGGGTTTAAAATGTAATATTTATTTTTAAAAATCTGCGGTTATAAAGGTGTGCTTTTACAGTTTGAAAGAATTCTTGCGTGATATTATTCTTGCTGCAATTAATCTGCGCACAGACATTTTTTGATTTTTAAAAAATTGACGGAATTCTTTTTTCCTGTAAGAACAATACGGCAGGCTCTATTTTTCCTTTAGCTGTCTGGCTATTTTGGTGAATATTTTAATGATTTTTAAGTTACTAATTTTAATTTTTTTTTACAGTGGTTAAGTTCCAAGGTTAAATCTGCGATGGCCGCGGAGCTAACTGATTTTCATGTCACATGGTCTCTGAGCAGATCATCTGCCGCGAGACAACATCGCATGAAAATCTGCTCGCTCCCCTCTAATTCAAGATTTAATATAGTAGGATATCTGGTAGTGATTTTAAAGTAGGTATTTGAGGCACTATGAAAACAAGCACAAAAATACAGACCTGGCTAAAGGGTAGCGGGGCTAAACCTACCCCGAATTTTTAAATTCGCAATTTTCTTTTGCAAAAAGAGGCATCCCGAAATTTTTCAATTTTTAAATTTAATATATTAAAAATCGAAATATAAAAAAGCCAGAATTTTTTTTTTGGTCTAAAAGTTTGCCAGTTCGTTGCAATTTTTTTTTAAATTAAAAATATATTTTTTAGGCACTTTGAGATTTTAACAGAACAATATTTATATACAAAAGAAACTATTATCAAAAAGACAGATTATTTCGGTGGGACATTCTACCTGCCAGGTGATCAAAAAGGTAATACATAGGTGCGAGTGAACTAGCGGTATGGGTAGGTTAAAGTGGAAGAGAGAGCGTATATCGGCCACTCTCTTAGCTGAAAGATGTTGCGATTCAAGCTGTAGTGGAAATTAATACAAAATTAATTAAATTAGTCACCAAAACATACATGTTTTTTTTAGTATACTGATATTTTAAGTATAAAACAATAAATACTATAAACTTTTTTATTTATTAGTAAAAATAGATAAAAAAATCAAGTATTTATATCTACTCCAAAATACTCAGTAAAGACCTCATGGGTGCTGTAAGTTACGTGGTTTGGCGGAAGCTAAAGCGAAATGATCGTCTCTTTGGCAGTAGTTCTTTTTATATATAATATTTTTTGGAAAAATCATTTTGCAGAGATTTTTGCAAACTTTTACACCCGATTAAATAATCTGGCTTTTTATATGTCATTTTTTTATATTAAATTTAAAAATTGTATAATTTCAGGATTCCTCAAAGATATTTTTTACAAAAAAAAAGTTTTCAAATGTAAAAATTCGGGTGTCGGACTAGCCCCGCTACCCGTTAGTCAGATCTGCATTTTTGTGTTTAGGTATTAAGTATTAAAAAAAAAAACCATTGTACACTTTTTCATAGCGCTTTAAATACCTACTCCAAAATGTCTACCAGTTCTCGGACCATTATAGAAACTTAGCTAATATACAGGATGTCCCAAAAGTAATGGGACACAGAGCAACAGCAGATTCCTTAGGTCCAAATAATGCAATCAACGTAAACTTGCCTCATATCAAAGTTGATAATAACCAAGATACAGAGTATCAAACTTTTAATTTTGTTTTCGTTTTTTTGTAAAAGTTTCCTAACTACATAACAAGCGATACAAAATTAAGGATTTGGGGGTTTTTTGATGCGAGAAATTCAAATTCGTCCATGTTTTTGATGTTGTTAGTAGAGGGCGCCAGCTACAGCCTACTTCACTTGTTTTAGATGGCATAACTTTTTTAAGGCTTAGTATATTGACCTGTTTATTCAAAAATAAGTTACTATAATTCCCTCTGCATCAACAATGTATACTTCATTTAAGTCTGTAGGAGCAACTGTTTTCGAGATAAACGCACTTTAAAGGACCCCGCAATTTTCATATGGAAAATGGGATTCAGCCAATTGATTTCGAACTTTGCAAAGTAATAGTTTTCAACACCATGATCAAAAGTCTCCACGGTCACAAAACACGAAAACCCCTCTTGCCCCCCCAAAATCACCCTCAAAGGTCCCCAAATTCCCAGTGATCTTTGAGGCGGATTTTGAGGGGGTTGAAGGAGTTTTCGGGTTTTGTGCCCGTAGAGACTTTTGATTCAGCGTATTAAGAACTATTACTATGCAAAGTTTGAAACCAATTGGCCGAAAACCATTTTTCATAAAAAAATGCGGGTTCCTTTAAAGTGTGTTTATCTCGAAAACGGGTGCTCCTACAGATTTAAATGAGGTATACATTTTTGATGCAGAGGGAATAATAGTAATTTATTTTTTAATAAACAGGTCAAAATACTAAGCCTAAAAAATGTTATGCCATCTAAAACAAGTGCGGTAGACCGAAGCTGGCGCCCTCTACTAGCAACATCAAAAACATGGACGAATTTGAATCTTTGCATCAAAAATCCCCAAATCCCCAATTTTGTATCGCTATTTTATTTAGTTAGGAAATTATTAAAAAAAAACGAAAACAAAATTAAAATTTTGACACCCTGTATCTTTTGACACACCTGTATTATCAACTTTGGGATAAGCAAAGTTTACGTAAATTGCATTATTTTGTTAAATTAACCTAATTTTAAAACCCCTTCGATCTTTAATTAAGTATAAATCTAAATCACATTTGAAAAATCCATTTGTGGACTCATTTAAACTTAAAAATATTTAAATAAGTTGATTACAATTTTCAGTAGTTGGTACACCTCAATGTTAAAACGAATTGCCGTAATAAATTTTAAACAGTAAAAATTATAAATAAAATTGCATGTAAAAAAAATTCACGCATTAATATTTCAAACTTTAAAAACGCCTTAAGACACCATTAATTCTTTACAAGAGTAAAATTTTCTGATAAAATTAAATGTGAACACTCTCAATTTCTTAAGCAATCTATACGCATATTTTTCAGCACCACATGCATAAAGCTTAAAACGTTCATGCTGAGATTGGTTTCCTCAAGGTCCGAAATCTTACGGAAACAAGGCCTAAACATAAAATCAGTTGTTCTAGAATCGACAGGGGACTACCTCAGCATGCGTTCCCGCTTTACTACATACAAAATTCGTGGTGCCACCCACCAGGTTCAGCAGGCCTGCGGAGGCATTATAAAAGCTTTTAACAGTTTTAACACACATTTTATGACCCGCTTTGTTTTGCACTGTTGTGTGTCTGAAGTTATTTTCGTCCTGCGAAATGTCGAGGTCGTATAAGAAGTAAAGAAGTATTGTCAATATTACACGCACTTTTCTGTTTTTTCCTAAGACTTTTCAACAGCGCAAGATAATTGGTAATGTATGTAATTTCGTTCCGTCGTAAGCGCAATTTTATGACAAAATCCATAAATTTGCTAATTAAATCTATTAAAGTGTTGTTTATTTATAAATGGGCACGGTAGTGCGCCAAGACCTGACGCACACATAGGTGTGTAATTTGCCCTATTATACCTTCGTTACTGTTTTACATAAATGAGATTGGGTATGTAAATTTACATTAATATTTGAATTACCTGTAGACAGAGTTGTCGCAATTACTTTTCAAAAGTAATTCAATTACAATTACCAATTACTCCTCTAAGTAGTAGTAAATTACGATTACCAATTACTAGCATGTTTGTTAAAAGTAATTCAGTTATCAATTAAAAATAAAAGTAATTGAATTAAATTACTACATATATTAAACACGATACACTAAACAAATAAAAATTTTATACTAATATGCATCATACGCGCACGTCACTCTATTCAAGCTTTCTCGGCAAGTTCAACTATAAAATAAAAATTTCTTTTTAGCAAACGTTAACAGATTTTTCCACAAAAAAAAAGTATAAAAACAGTGGCGGTAAGCATCAATCGAAAATACTAAATCGGTGCGGAGGCGACGTTCGCTGGATTTAAAGCGGCCCGCCGTGTTTCAAAATGCTCTTTCTGGCTCTCCAAAATTCCGGCAGTTTTCCCATAAAGAGAGGTCATTGCTTTTTTTGTAGTAATTCAATTATTAGTTAATTGAATTAATTTCTAAGTAATTCAAAATAAGTAATCGAATTACGTTCTAAGTAATTGAGTTACTTGGGATTCGTGAAAACCAATTACAATTACATTATCCTATTAATTAATAATTCAAATACAATTACCTTTTCCGGAAAGTAATTGAATTAAAGTAATCCAATTACTGAAAAGTAATTGAATACGATTTTTTAATTATTTTAATTCAATTACCGACAACTCTGCCTGTAGAGAGAAAGGTATGTCAAGTGGTTTCTGAGATACGTCTTGAAAGAGGCGGTAATATCGTATATCCAGGGTATTAAAAAAAGTTGACAATCTGATTAAGGTCTTAAATGTTACAGAGCAAAGAGATCATACTAAAATCAGTTATGGAAAATAAGGGCTAACTTCGTATCAAAAAATCTTGGTTTCTGCTGAGATCTAAAATTACACCAATGCCGAATCCTTTTTTGACTTGGCAAGTTTTTTACTAATTTGTATTAATAAAAAAAGTACAAACAGATCAATAGAAAACTTGCCGAGTTATGTTAGTTCACTCGAGGCAGTCGTAGAAAAAAGTATCGCCTTATAATTAGTAAAGCCCAGCCCGTCCTCAAGTCAAATCGAGATTGGGATAAATAACTCTTATCTTCGTCTCTTCCATGTCATCCGCGCCTAACTCGCCCATCCCTCTCTAACAAAAATTGATTGTTAAACGGTCCGGGGTTCCCTTGGCTAGTACCAGTACAAATCATTATATTTTTTCCTATTTTAGTTTAATTCGTGATGCAGTATTTTGAATGGATTCCAAATTTAGCGATGTTCCAAATAAGGTCGAATACGCTTTACCAAAAGTTAGAGGTTATCAATGCTTAAAAATATTATTTTTTTATGAGACTATACGCAACAGGTCTGTTTGTTATTCAGTAATATTTTACACTAGAGTACACTATTTCCTATATAAACTTTCAAACATCTATATCTTTTTAACAAAACGATCAATAAACATATATTTTGGTTTTCAGTAAATATTTTTTTACACTTTTATACAAGCTATTTTTGTAGTATTGACCCATTTTTTTGTTAAAAGTTGGTCTTAATTATGGCCTTGTCCAAAACTAATTTTATTTAGGATTTTCCTTTAATTACTGTTTACATCTTTAAAACAATGAATTATTAAACGCAAAACAAAGAAGAGAAAAAAAACATTATTTTAATACGAAAATTTAATATTTTCAAGGATTTCGATCTCTAGAAATATACTTTATTATTAAAATGAACTAATTTTTGTTATTAAAATATGAACAGTAATATTTTATACAAAATTCAGAAAATTGATTAAAAAAAAACGATTGTGCCATGAATTTTTTTTATCAACTGTAATCTCAAAAAAGTAAATTTTCAAATATATGAGTATGTATATTTTTCCAAAAAATAAACTTCAGAAAAAACGACGAATGAAAGAAGATTAACTAAAAATGACTTTTGCCTCTTTTTTTGTGGACTTTATGATAACCTTTCACTATTTCTTAATAACAAACAGACCTATATAAACTTTTAAAAATCAATATCTTTTTAACAAAACGATCGAAAAATTCAGTTTTTTTTTTTAATTTTCTAATACTTCGATTATATTGCATTACTTTTTAAAAAATATCGTAAGAACCGTTTTCTAGATATTCCGCAATGAATGCATGACTTTCATACGTGACGAAGACCGACAAGGTTTTATGCATAATTCGATTGTTAATGTCTCGTTTCACAGACAATAAAAAAATGTCCTTTTTTTCAATTAGATAAAAGACTTACCTACCCACCTTAAAAAAATTTGGTCTAATTTTAGACCTTGCTACTTTAAGAAGCCGAGGTTTTTGAATATGAACTTGGCCCTTATTTTACATAAGTGTTTTTGGTATTTCATGTATACAAAATCGCGAACGTTATTAATTTCGGTTAAATTAGAAAAGAAGAAAAGTTTTTACTCTCTCGGGAAGGTCCCCATAATTTTGATGAGTCAGTGAGTCGGTCAGTCAGCCAGTAGTAACATCGACGATTGTCAAAATCGGATATTTTAGAGATCATTTGACGTAATTTGCTAAATTTTTTCACAGAAAATTAAAATACTTATGTGAATTTAAATACCAAATTTTATACCCTTATGTAAAAGGAGACCAAAGGTATTATAGGGGAAAAAATACATTTTGTGTAATATACGCACATTTGTGAGGAAGGCTTGAACTTGGCCTGGCGCACTACCCAGCGCCTAGATTTTGGTTTTCAGCAAATCTTTTTTTAAACTTTTATACAAGCTATTTTTGTAGTATTGACCCATTTTTTTGTTAAAGGTTTGTCTTGATTATGACCTTGTCCAAAACGAATTTTATTTACGATTTTCCTTTAATTACTGTTTACATCTTTAAAACAATGAAACATTAAACGCGAAACAAAGAAGATAAAAAGAACATTATTTTAATACGAAAATTTGATATTTTCAGGGATTATGATCTCTAGAAATATACTTTATCATTAAAATAAACTAATTTTTAAAATTAAAATATAAACAGTAATCTTATATAGAAAATTCAGAAAATTTATATTAAAAAAAACGAATGTGCCATGAATTTCTTTTATCAACTGAAATCTCCCCAAAAAAGCAAATGTTACAAATATATGAGTATGTACATTTTTCCAAAAAGTCTAGAAAAAACGGAAAGTGAAACAAGATATACCAAAAATGACTTCTGCCCCTTTTTTGCGGACTTAAGGATAACCTTTCTTTGTGTATTATAACTAGTGATGAGCGAGACCGGTCTTGGTCTTGCGGTCTTGGTCTTGGTCTTGCAGCAAGACCAAGACCAAGACCGAGACCAAGACCGCCTTTTCGCTTGCAAGACCAAAACCAAGACCGGGGTATGCAAGACCAAGACCAAGGAGTGCAAGACTACGCAAGACCAAGACCGACCTGCAAGACTCTTGCACTTGTGCGATTATTTTTATTTTTATATTATTCAATTTTCATATTTAATATATAGAGGTATTTCATACAGACATGACAAAAAATGTGTCGAGAACTGTCAAAAAAGCGATTATTTAATAAGTAGAAGGTTTCTTTATAAAAATAATAATTAAATCGATGACCTTTATAAGTTCTCTAACAACGATAACAAGTAAATTTAATAACATGTTTCAAAAATAATGAGATGGTAGGTAGTGACTCAATGGTCCGACAAAGCTCGATATCTCCGAAACCGTTTGCGACAGACAAAAACTAGAGGTACACAAAAGTTATAGAAGCTAAATAGTACTTTCATATTCCTAATGGTAATGCCACTTACAGGGTAAATCAAAAATTTCCAAAATCAAGAAGTACATTATTTTTGTTCCACACTGTAAAAAGTGGCACCATAAGATTGCTTCTTAAAACTAAGATATATATGTGATAGTGATGGATAAATAAAAAATATATTTGTCATAGGAGTTCTTTTTATCACTTCCGGTTTAGATGGAAAGGTCAAAACAATGCCAAAAGAATAATGATGCCATTTTTGATAACTTAATGGCTGTTGTTTGATTTGTAAACTGCGAATATTAAACGGCGAACGGAAATGATAACGTTAAATTATAAATCTAGCCTAAAACTTCTAAATTATAGAAACTAAAAGCTTCTAAAAATTAAAAACAAATGTTTTAGCCACATAACAGATACATTTACTGATTAGTGTAAATACAATACCAATTATCTGTAGCAGTTGAAAAAATAATAAGTATATTGGAAAAACACATGTTTTAGACTCTTCTGATTCAACTCTACTATAACATACGCCTATTTTTACCAATACGTTCAACAGGTTAAGAATATAGTATTGTCAAAAAAGAACGGCAAAAGTGTAGATAATGCAACATTTGCTTTTTTTTACTAAACATGTTGCTCTGCATTTTGAAATGAGAAAATGTTTCCTTTAGTTTTTTTAAAATAACTGGGAAACAAATGGCCTAATTAATAATAGTCCTTTATAAGTATAAAGGTCTACTAATGGGAAAACTTGTAAAAAAAATACAATCCAAAAGACATAATGGCATTTCTCTTAAAACTACCAATTTAACATTCGCTCTTTTTCTATAAGCAGGGCAGTGTTTTTTAATTACGAAAACAGCTTATTGTGCTGATTAATAAAATAACGGTGCATCAGAACGAAAAAGTCCAGAAGAACTTTTTAAGCAGAATTTATGTGGCTTTGAAAAAGGCACATTAATTTTTGCAAAAACAAGAGATGTACAGTTTTTTCGCTAAACATAAAGACTTACCGGCACGAACGCCACTGACGTAAGTGCTTTAGGAAACAATTTTTTACATATAAATGTAACATTTGCGTGTACCAAAACTCATCTCAATATCTAAACGGGTCTTTCATAAATGCAAAATAAACAAAAACGGATAGGTTTAAACACCCCGTAACATTAGAAAGGAGCATTTCTAGTCCCATGTTTATATAAACTTTTTACATGTTTATACATAGAATCTGCCCTTAAAGTTTCCTTACAACCTTCTGTAACACCCTGTCTATTTCAAGTCCGACAAATAATGTTGTAAAAAGGATAGAACTTACATTTAGTTTTTTTTTGTTTGGTTTAATAATTGCTTTAGGTAGATATTACAATTGTATAAACCAACTGATAAAGCAGAAAATGTAGTTTTATTGTAAAAAAATGATAAATGGAATTAACTTTACAGTAGGTAAATACCATTAAGACATTAAGATATTCCAAAATTAAATTACGTAGTTTCAGGTTTCTAGAGACATTAAAAGTAAAGTCGACACGAATCCCGTTACCAAACTTTATTTTTAAAAGTAAATATAAAATATCTCCGGATCTCGATTGCACTTTGGTGCTTTAGTTGTGTAAGTAAATAGTTGGAAACTTAAAACCTGCACTCGCTTTACTCCATATTACATTACTGTCTTTTGTAGTTCAGTTAGTTTCGAGAAAGTTAAAACTATTTTTGTTTATTTTCCTGAGTTAACAGGTGAAAAGTGGAATTTTCGGCGCATATTTTAATTATAAAACTTCTTTATGGCACACAAGATTTTTTCGAATATTCTGGAACATGACCAAATCCTCAAGTTGTCGACTTTTTTGGAAGTAATAATTAGGATTTTGTTATTAGATATGAAAAATGCGCATCGTCCTACTGTAAAATAATGCCAACATTTGTTATTATTTTAATAGAACATTTATATTGCTACTAGCTGAGCCGACAGACGTTGTCCTGCGTTAACTATGAATATTGAATTCGAATTGGTATAACTAATAAAAAAATAATTATGATTTCAGAAACATAGTGTTTCTTATTTTAATGCTTTGTGATACACAATACATAGATAGATACACTATCTATGTATCTATTTATATATAAAACATAGAATAGATAGATAGATTACTTGGATAAATTTTAGGTTAACTAAAAAGTAATTCCTAAGGATATGACAAATGCGCCAATGCGCCCACTTTTTGGTAAATATTTAAGTGTGTGTTCTTAAAAACACACATTGACGTCAAATTTAAAGGTCCAGGCGTGCATTTTAAGTCGTAATCTCGCCGAAACTATTTTTTTCTGAAAAATGATTTGTAAAAAAGGGGTAAAGAAAATAAATTTTATGCAAACTATAATGTAGTTGCTTCTAACTTCAAAAAGTAGCTCATGAATATTCGGCATTTGATTTATTTGTTTGCAATTCAATATAATTTTTTCCCATTCAGTAAATTTAGTTTTACAGTTTAAAACATTTTTTATGATTTTTCTATCTGTGTACGCGCACTTTTTGGTTGTTTAAAAATTGCTGCAAATTTTCTGTCGTGCAAGAAGAATACGACTGGCGCTATTTTCTTGCTACTACCCAGCTATTATTAAGGTTTAAACTACAAAAAAAAATAATTTTGTATTTATTTTATATTTCGGAAATTTAAAAATAATTTAATAAATATGTTGCAAATTTTACGTAGTTGGTAAACCTGTCAAAAACAAATTGTAGCAGTAAACTTTAAACTGTAAAAAAATTAAATAACGTTAAATGCTTAAAAAATTACAGCAAAAAAATCACACAAATAAACTGTCAAATTATAAAACACCTTAACGAAACTAACCATTTTATCAATTTGTTTATATATTTTATTTATTTTTACTCATTTTTAGTGCTGTTAGCTATTATTCCCTAGAAAATATACACTTACAAATACAGTTTTTAAATTTAATTCTTCTCTGACTGCACTATTCTTTGGGATTTAGTTTTAGTTTTACGATCCAATCTCTCTGAAACCAGTAAAACTAATCCTTGTCGAAATGCAATGTTCCACCAGTTAAAAGTGCTTTTTAGGTTGTTATATTTATTTACTAAAAATATTAAATTTGGGTTATGTTCATGGACGACAAGTATCACAGAGCCACGTAACAACGGCTTTTTTTTTTTTCTGGAGATGCAAAACCTACAAAAGACCCTGCAAGGTAATATTTACTATTCAAATTCACGAATCGTGTTAAAAAGTACTGCTCTAGTGTGGAAAAGTGTCCTTTTTTAGGCGCTGATAAGGCAACTTATGAAGCAAGTTCCAGAATAAGCTTGTTTTTTTTGTACTAGATG
This sequence comes from Listronotus oregonensis, assembly GCA_019359885.1. NCBI lineage: Eukaryota > Metazoa > Arthropoda > Insecta > Coleoptera > Curculionidae > Listronotus > Listronotus oregonensis. The sequence goes on from JAHBCN010004553.1 coordinate 16,574, forward strand.
TAAAGCATGGATTTGCTGCAAAAAATATATTCCATCGTTTTTTGGGCAGGATCATTCAACAAGGACTGAACAGGGCCCTATTTTGGGCTTTACTCGTATTAAAAAAAATCTGAAAAAATATTTAAGAAAATGAGAAAAGCAACAAATATGGCCCTAGAGGCCATTTATTAATTAAGTAAGGATGCTTTTGACGATTTTTGAGCACCATCTATTCCCATGTAAGGGTAGATAAGATTTCTTCGATCCCTTTTCCCCTTCTAAAGTAAGATTCAGTCTCGTTTTTCTGAATAATAAAATGTTTAAGAAATTACAAGAAGCTGGTAAGCAAAGCTGCCAAATCATTTCAGAACAGCGTATAAAATGGCTTACAAATTTTCAAAAGTGGTGTAAACTGGCTTAAATAGAGGAAAATAAATAGAAGTTATTGAAAATGGTTTTTAAGGTCTAATTTTCGTACAAAGAAGAATCTTTGGTATTTAAAATATAAATACAAAATAGTTTACCAATTTTCCTGTTTTTTTTTTTAAGAAATGCAGGAGTTTGGTGGCTTTTTGATAGAAGTTTAAACTTATTTAGATTTATAAGGAAAAACAACCTAATATTAAAGAAAAAATGTATGTTTAGAGTTTATTAATAATAAATTAATTAATTTTGGGATAAAGATGTTTTTTGGTGAAACATAAATGGCTGTATATCAGTTCGTGTTTATCTATGACTAAACTTATTTTTGCACTAGTGCTACAATAAGATTTTATTTCAAAACTATTACTTAAATAATATTTTATTTTAGCACTAACATAAGCCACCTATGACATTAAAAATAGTGTTAACGTTTTTTTCTGTAACGTTTTTTGTAACTAAATAATAAAATAACCCTTTTCAATATAATTTGTGTTCTAAGCACACTATGTAAAGTCAAATAGGCCAAGTTTGACAACACAAGTGCCTAAAACACTGTTTACTAACTTGCAGCGAAAACTTTAAAATTGTTGTACTAATGATTTTAATTATATTTAGAGGCCATCCATAATTTACGTCACACCTTAAGGGGCGGGGGGTGGAGAGGGTTAGTGACTTTGTGTGCAAGGGCTAAATGTTAACGAAAATCTTAGAGAAATCTTATTTTTTAACTTGTCAATTATTTAAAATATTTGATGTGATGTTAATTCCATTAAAAAATATTTTTAATGAAAATAAAAAAATTAAATTACTGGTTTGATGTTTAGATGTAAAATTTTAAAATATGTGACGTAACACTAGGGGGAGGGGTCTCACAAATGTGACTAGTTGTGACAGGGACGGAGGACAGGGGGCAAAAAATCATAAAATTCGTGTGACGTAATTTATGGATGGCCCCTTATGATCATCATAATACATTTAAATTACCATAAAGGCAGCATTTAGTTATTATATGCAAAAATAAAACTTTGTCAAATGTCGCGATTTGTCTGCTGAAGTGTAAATATTAATTTTATTTTTAAACTTAAAGTGTGTAAGCAGGAGAATCATTCTAATGGGTTTGATATAAAATATGAAGCAAAAGCTGCGGAAGACGCTTGATATTATTCTGCCATCTAGCGACAGCGTTGAAACAAATGATTGTTTTAAAATTTGTATTTCAATTTTATTGAAAACAATTGGTAGCTAAAAAGATATTACGATTAAAGAAATGTAGTTAATGTTACAAATTTATAAAAATAAACTATTCCTTATAAATACGATTTTTTGCCCTAAATATTACATTTTTAAAATCTCGATTTTAATCATGATGTAAATTAAAAAGGTCAGATGATTTTAATCATCTGATTTAAATCCCTACAACCCTGGCTAGGGGCTAATGTGTCCAAAAAGTTTCGGAAGCTCTGACTTAAAAAGCTTCATAGTAACAAATTCTCACCACACGTGCGGAAATAATTGTACTGAATTTATTTTTAATGGAAATTCACACGTACCTTTCAAAAGTTATTCGCTGTATTTTTGGCCAACAAAAGGAACCGATATGGCCAATTTAATAAAAGAAGTCAAATAATACACAATATTTTTTCCTACAAAAAATCTTTTGTGCTTTTTAAACGAATTTTATTTGTTGTTCCTTAGACCATATTGATGTGTATATGTTCAATTACCTACATTTATAATATGATTAATACATAAAGGAATACAAGTGGTTACCGTTATATTATGGAGGAAATTATTGATTTATTGATCAGTGATTTATTTGACATTTACAATTAATATTATTGCATTTAAAATATTGTAACCACTTTGTTTGCTTTGAACCATAACACATAAATCATTTTGTAATTAAGTCAGAAGGGCTATGGTTGCTGACTGGCGCGATGTGGGATAAATACCCAGTGGCCACTTAAATAAATACACGTTTTGCCAAAAATGGTAATTTCTTGTTTAGTATTTAATTTGATGAGAACACTAAAAGTGTTTTGATAAGAATGTAAATATATTACGATAATTACCTTACAAAAAAAAATGTCCTAGAAATGTGATATATTCAGCAACCCCCAAAATAATGATTTCTTTCAGGTTATAAAAAAAAACGTCACGTGACACATGGTATTCTCTAGTAAATGTACATTTGGAAAATAAAGAAAATTTCTCTATTTTTGCTGGTGTTTTTCGTCTAAACAGAAAAAACAACTTTTCCGGAGCCAAATTTACTAAAATCAACAAATATTTTTACAATATAAGTAAAGCAATGGACTAATTTACTTCTTAAATTATTTACAAATATCATTTTTTCTTCTAACACAATATTATCTCATTAAACATAAATCTAATTTAATTTAGGTGACACGAATTACTAATTAATAATTGACACAAAATATTTGTTTATTTTACGTAATTTCAGTTATAAGATTTAAAACAATATACTAATGTACTCCTTTAAAAAAAAATATTGTCTATTAGAACGGGCTCTATTTTGTTGGACTTAAAAAAGAATCTTTGATAATCAACATAATTTTATTAGTTACCGTTGTTTACCACATGATCTTTTTTTTTTAATAAATCATTGCCTAATTGGAAACAATTAAGGATCTTGTAGATGAATATAGATAAAATTATTTGACTTACATACATTTTTAGTTAAACTGACCAAAAAAATATATCTTTGAAATAAAAACAATACTGTCTAGAGTTAACAAGTGACAAGACACATGCTGTGGGGAGGCCACAACGTGAGCTGTCGCAGGAATTTTTCACAAAATCATATTAACTTTTCAAATAAATTTCTTATCTATGCAAGGCACAAATAATGGAGGTCCCACCAAGAACTGCTACTGGTATTACGTATAACCGCTTTCTGTCAGTGCTACCGCTTCCTGTTGTGCTCGCATCCACCTTCCGCTATTTGAAAGGTACCTCGTGCCCCCACAAAAAACAGAAAGGGACAGGTTATAGGAATCTCCCGTTCAAAGCGCTTAGCTCCAGAAGGACTTCACTATTCGACTAGAGTCTCTCCTTGATCCCCGAGGGTAAAAATCACTAGATACAACGCCGCCAACCTCCCTTTCAGGTCAAACAGAAACTGTATTTAACTAGTTTAGGTCCTATCTTGTCCCAATGTCGCTACACGTCGCGAAGTTTATTGTTTTTAATCTATTTACCGAATCTGTACGGTTTCCTCATTTTTGTAAGTTTTATTTAATAAATACGTTATTATTTGTGTTGGTTGGCTTTCACATAATTTGTAAATTTGAGCCCTATTCATAAGAATGTAAACATCTGATATTGTCAGTAGCTTGTAAGTTTATGCATTAGATTTCTAAAAATTTGACAAATTAATTCTAAGGCTATCACTGCCTATTTAATAGCAATTTTAATCTTTCACATTTCTTTCAATTTTATTAAAATAAACTTGATTAACCCAAATTTGTCAAGGTCAAAATATTCTTTTACTTTAGATTTTTCAAACCAGCGACGTCGCACGACTTAGTCATTTAAATATATTTGTAAATATTTGAATCAATTTGCTGATATGCCCCATTGGCGTATCACACCATATTTTGTGTATTATTTAATCGTATCTTGTTTTAAATAAAAAGTTGTGTACAGTTACTCTACTTTTTGTATCAAAAATAACAATAGTCTTTTTACTGGGCGTCTATAAAGACCTTAATTTGCATCTATGTATTCAGTTCATCTTCAGCAGACAACAGAGTTTGTCGGCAACTACTTATAGAACTGAAACTCATCGATAAACAGTTTCTTCTCTAGTTATTTTGACATCCATAGGAATTGGTTATTTTAAAAAAGCAAAAAAAAAAAACGTAAAAAATAAAAAATGCTAAGGGCTCTTCTTGTTTTATCCATTAGTGTTGTCAGAAAAGACACAAAGATACGCAAAAATGGGACAAATGAAGTCGGATGTAAATTTTTTTTAATAAGTCAGTGTGTATATAGAGCTATTTTCTTTGATCTAAGAAATACATAAGTAGTCACAATATATGCAGAGTGTTGCATTGAAATATTTTTTTTTGTTTAGGTAGTGTAATTTTCGTTTTTTTTTTTGACAACGCTTAAAGAAAAACAGGTAAAAACCCTTAAATTTTTTTTCTGTTTGCTGAAATAATGACTTTAGGAGTTATACAGGGTGTGCAAAATTAAAATCCTAATAGGTGTTATTGTTATTATTTCGTAAGGTTTCTAAGACAATAAATACGTGGATATGTTCCTTATTTATGGAAAGTGTCGTTAATCTGCAAACGTTGCTTCGAGATTGTACGCGCGACGGTATCCCTTGCGAGCTTATTCTGGACCCAAGTATTCGGGTCATTGCAAGTCAGGTCGGTTTAAGTAAAAAAAGTGTGGAAAACATTGCGGGAAAATCACTTTCAACGTTTCCAAGCAACACATCCTAAAGACTTCGTGGGAGGTGACAAGTTACTAAAGACAGGACCGTGTTCGCCACAATAAATGAATGTTAGTTCCTTATTTTTTAGTATTTTGAAAAAAGTTATTTAAAAAGGTTGTTTATTTTATTGAGTTTTATATACAGTTAAAAAAAAGCGTCAACTTAGGAATCACCCTATACAATATAAAATAAAATATTTTTATAACATCTCAAGATGTTCTAGAAAACACTAAAATGTATAAATGTTAAAAAAATTTAATTCAAAAATTATGAGCACGAGGATGTAAAACAATAAATTGATTATGTTTCTTATAATGACTCTAGCCTTAAGAAAACTCACTTTGCACCCTTGAAAAAGGAAAAAATAAATTTCCGAAAGCTCGGCGTTTAGTAAAAAAAGAGTTTTACTTCAGCCCTAGACCGAATCCCCAAGAATTTGGAATCTTTATATATATATATATATATATATATATATATATATATATATATATATATATATATATATATATATATATATATATATATATATATATATATATATATATATATATATATATATATATATATATATATATATATATATATATATATATATATATATATATATATTATATATAAAAACATAAATATAAAAAAAATAACATATAAAATTATTTTATTATAATATGGCAGAAAAAACCGGTTCATCCCAAAAAACATTGGGTCAAAAAAGATTCCAACATACTAATTAGGTGATAATAAAATCGCCAAAGCAGTTGAGTGTTAACACATTTTAATAACTCTTATACTTTTCGTATTCCTTATATCGTAAAAATAAATCTTGTAAGATTCGCCCTCCAATACGTACTTAATTTTCTCATAACAAACTCAGGACCATATCAAAAGAGCTAATAAATCCGATGATTGCATTTTGATCGAATTATCTGTGCGTGATATGCAGTTCATCAATTTATTAGGGCACACGCGACATTGGGGTACGTGTCATGTGCCCCAGTTTAATTGGTCAGACGAAATGAAAACATCCCGGATACGGGAGCGTGTGTCCTTTACAGGGTGATTTTTGTAATCGAATAGTGGTGTAAGTTTAAATTTGGCTTTGAAAAAATGACAGCAGCCTTTATAAAATTTAAGATTTGGTCGTTAAGAGAGCTGCTAAAAGTTGATGGTTAAATTTAAAACAGTACATATGAAAGCCATCTGAAAAATTCTTGGCTTAGCAATAAAGATCTAAATTTACAGTTTTTAAATCTAGGCGGAGGCCGAGCTGGTGTAGTGGCAGCGTACAAGCCTCTCAACATAGCAAGCAGGTTTTTGCAGGCCTTTTCCTGTAGAAAATAATATTACAGACTACACTATAACTATAATAAACATTTAAACCTCAAGTTCTTCAACCAACAACAAACTGCTTACCCGTTTGTATAGTTACTCCGGGAATGTAGAACTGATATTCAACTGATGTTAGCGCTGACCATCGGTCGAGCACTATATCCACCCTGAACCCAAATTTAATTTTTGGATATAAATCCTACACGTTCTTTTGAAGTGCCTATGACATCTGCAATTTACTTCGCTGTTTCTGGAGTAGTTGTACTACGTATTTACCTGAAGACAAGTAGATATAATTACTAGTTGAAACGTTTTTAAATAAATTTTAAAAATGGAAGTTCAAAGAATCTTATGTTCAATCTACATCATTGTTTATAACCTTAAAAAAATTCCACAGCTCTTATTCTTGAATTAATGAACGAACCGTTACATCTAATATTGCAAACTTAAATTTTTGTCTTTCTTTACCCATTCCTACCCTTAAAAGGTACATTCCTAAATCAAATAGATTAACATTATGTGCTTTATTTTTTAAGTTAAAACTAATTTTGACGGTAATATATTGTATAAAACGCAGCAGACTCACTATTTACCTATTTAAATATCATAGCAAATTGTTTTCTTGCAATTTTTAATAGGACCCGGCGTACGGCAAATACTATTTTTCCGCACGCATTTCAGCTCGAAAAATGCAATACCTCCCGCACGGCGTGCGAAATATTTTTTCCCGCATGGCAGGCAAAAAATAATATTTTCCGCATGCTTGTAGAAAAAATCTTTATCCTAACTTTTGCAGAAAGTGTCTTTCCCCCACTTAACTGCTTACCCGAACTCTGCTTCGCGCCGGCGTCGCTCAGGTATCTGCAGTCGCGTGCGGGACTGTATACCTTTCCGCACTTTAAGGATAATAACTATTGTTCCAAAAAACACGTCAAATCTCTTCCTTTGCCTATTAAAAAATCATCTGCCAAATATCTTTTCTTAGAAAGAAAAAATGGTGTAATTACGATTTCACGCCTGATGGCTCTTTAAATTTGGCGTAAGACCAAAATGGGTTGCGACAACACGAGGTTTGCTGGGTTCAACTATTAGTTTTCTGCTTCGTTCCTTTATTTCATTTAGATTAAAAACAGAAAATTCATCGCGTTCCTTTATTCCAATTTCAGATAAATCGGTTTAATGTCAATTAAATATTTAAAGTCAATTAAATATAAAAATAAAGGATAATTACACCGTCAAAATCCATCGCAATTAACAAAAAGCAAAAAAAAAATCAGAGAAAACAGCTTAAAGCACTAAAATCTCTTTATTTATTGTCGTTTGAGAGAAACATCTGGTAAGTAATCATGGCTACCGATTTTTTAAACCATTGATGTTAGCTAGTTATGTGTTTTTTTCAGACGAAAATAAACATATTATGGCATTCTACTTTTTAAATAAACAAATGGAAATGACACTACTTATCCACAGATTGAAAATTCAAATTATCTCAATATCCGATTAGCCCCGCTTGATATTCTATTCACTTTGCTCTCATCCGAGATGTAATATTGGAACTTAGTCGCAGAAGCCTGAGTCACCGAGGCATTGTGAATATGTGTGGTTAGCTCATCCTGACGTCTATATCGTTTGGGCGTTAACATTTTATATTTGGATTTTTAATGCTTCTGGGTCTGTTACAAGATATCGTAAGAATACAATATTTGGTAGAAGTATTATTTAGACGAAAAGGGTTATTTTTAGCTAATAAAAATGTATATGCAGGCGGCCAATCCCACTTATCAAACATGAAGTTTAGACCAACGGTCTTTGCACTCTTGCACATGTCAAATGTGGTATATTAAACTTAATTACAGAAACAAAAAATCATTAGATTTGAGAAACTTAAGTAAAACAATTTTAATAAAAGTACTTTTTCAACCTTTGTGTCGAAACTTTGCTAACAAAGCGTGTTTAATTTTCATGTAAACTACCCATAAATGTGAACTTCAGATAAAACTCGCAGAGTAGGTAAAAGCAAATAGGCATATAAATAAAGTTATCTGACATCTGGCAGATATCGTTAAGTACTGTTCGGACTCGTAATTCAAAGCAATACTAACGTGATATCAATCCGCCACTATTTCTATTTTATAGCCCTTTGTAAGCGATACATTCATCCGATAATGCCTCATATATATCACAACCGTTTAGGATTTTAAAATTAAATTGCAAAAATTGTGAAGTTATTGAATTAAAATGATAAAAATGTGAAGGCATATACATTTCAATTTCATCATAGACGGTTCGGCAAAAAGGTTTTTGGGTAATTTTTACTTTTTAGTATTTCTCAATTCGGCGTCAAAACCTGAAATCCGTCATATCTTGATATGACTAGTCAGTACATGTATTGCCGACAAAAAGTGTAATAGCCTTATTATTGCAGTGTTTGGCTAACTACTCAGTCATTTCCTGAAATATCTGAATCTATTTTAGAAAAACAGCGTTATAATCTTTTTTATTCATTGTTTTCCTGGGCATTACAGGGAAAGACTAAAAGGTTAGTTCTGCTTGGGAAAATCGTCGGGTGTGGCTAAGACGACTACATGTTTCACTTTTGTTGGGAATAATCACATTCGCTGTGAGCCAAGAGACGACTATCGAAGGATCATCAAAAGAATAAATTCAACTTTTGTAAATTCAAAGTGGGATTTAAACGACTTTGGCGCTGTCTAACAAATTAATTATCCAGTCATATTAGGAGTCTTACTTCGAAATTAGAGATAGTCAGCTATAAACTTGTATAAACCTTTATTTTGACATCCTAAAACTTATCCTAAAACCTACTTATCGTAGGGTGTCCGCTACTGCAGATATCTAAGGTGAAAGGTAAAAAAATTGAAATGTTTCACAATTTTTGCAAATATCTCGTGTTCTATGGGTTTTATGCTATTTGCATTCATTAAAATATTGTAGATGATTAAATTCTTTACAACTTTTGTTTAATTTTTTTAATATCTTGAACCGTTTTTCCGATAGAGGGCAGAGAACGCGCAGTGTTTAACTATTTCGAGTATCATTTGATGTCAACCGGTAGTCCCGATTTAAAACGCCGTATAAAGTCTATAAATTATTACTAAATATATAAATATTAATATTATTTTATTAGTCTATAAATTATTACTATTAAATATTTATTTTTATTTATTAATTGAGTATATTATTCATTTAATACCACTTACCTACTTGTGTAATTAAAAGTTATTGAAAAAATAGTTTAATTAAATTTTAAGTAAAAAATAATTAAGTACATCTTCTTCAAAATCCGTAAACTTTTGGATTCTTTCATAACGAAAATTATACATGCCAATTGTAATGCAACAGAGTAGGATACATAGGGTATGGCTCAGATTGAAAAAAGAACGACAACAATTTCCACTATTTCACTGCCAATACGACGGTGGTCGATGGCGATTCGTTAGCTGCTGCACTATCAAAAACGTAAAGTTTTTTTCGAGAAACGATGGTTATACAAATTACCCGAGAAAAATTCCTATCAAATCAAAAAATTAAAAAAAGCTTAATAATATGCTTATTGAAAATTTACAAGCTGTTAATATCACAACAAAACAGGCCAGAGATGATGCGGATATTCTTATCATTAAAACAGCTATTGATAAATCGAAACATAAAAACTGCAGTTATAATAGAAGAAGATATAGATTTACGGGGCATTTTAAATGGACGTACCCTATTTCATCAACAAGAAATTTCCTTTAAAAAAGTTGGCAAAGAAATTGTTAAAACTGAAATATACTCTTCCAAAAGTTTTGATAAATATCCTCGTTCTAAAAAACACATTTTGTTTCTACACGCAGTAAGTGTCTGTGACACGACTTCTGCACTCTTAAAAAAGGAAAAACTTTTTTAAGAACACTCGAGAAACTTCCGAAATTGGATTAACTTGCTGCAGCATTTGAAGAAGAAAACTGCCCGGTTCAAACATTATTTGAGAATGAAGTGCAAACCTTGTGGTTGTATAATACTCCAAAATCTGAGGACAGTATCAGGTTAACAAAACTGAATAAAGCTGTGCACTTATCAAATCTTCCACCAACGAGTGCAGCAGCTTACCAACATTTCAACTTTCAGACTTGGTTAGGGCATGATTTAGAACCCCAGGATTGGGTTTGGATAATGCGTGATGAATTCCTGGAACCTATTACGACAATTTTACCACCAGCTCCAGAGAAAATGCTTAACACAATATTCTGCAACTCCAAGAATGGTTGTGGTTCGCGATGTGGATGCAGAAAAGCAGGGTTGCAGTGCTCTTTAGCTTGCGGCCAGTGTAATGGGCAAGCTTGTCTCAATTCTTCACCATATCAGAGTGATGTCAATAAAGACTGTAACTTTGACCTGGAAGAACTGGAGAGAAATGTCGTTAAAGACGAAAACGAAGAGAAATTTGAAATTTTACAGCGACCCAAAGACAATGATGAAGAAGAAAAATTAAAATTAGAACTTGTTGTTCTTATTATTATTCAATTTTTTAATTTCAACGGTTATAAATGTATGGGATGCTGTTTTTTAATCGGAACTACCGGTTGACTTCGATTGATACTCTAAATAGCACTGCACACTCTATGTCCTCTATCGGGAAAACGGTTCAAGATATAAAAAAATTAAACGAAAAGTTGTAGAGAATTTAATCGTCTGAAATATTTATAACAAATACAAATAGCATAAAACTCATAGAAAACAAGATATTTGCGAAAAATGTGAAAAAAATACATTTTTTTAACCTTTGCGATAACTAGGTTTAGAGATAAGTTTTAGGGTGTCAAAATAAATATTTATACGAGTTTATAGCTGACTATCTCCAATTCCGAGATACTTGCCCTATTTTAACTAATATGACTGGACAATAATCCTACCATTTTTAATTACACCAGTAATGCATAACATTGTTTGATATTTTTAACATATTTTTCGTACTATTATGCTTTACTGGTTGCATTAGGATTAGTCTGTTAGATACATTTAAATATTTCCTTACTACAGTGCAATAAATAACAAATTTCATTACTTAAAAAATAACTTTTTAATTTAATGATAGCAACGGTTAGTGTTAGGCAAATTGTTTTTTTATCTAACTTACATTGTAGCTTTTAACCATATCGGAAAAAGCAATGCATCACATACTTTTTATAAAACATCTCTAGAGAACTTACTCCTAAATTTTAGAAGGGCACTATTGTTTGTCCTTTTTAATTTAAATTAAACTTTCTTAACAACAACGGTCGGCTAATAATATAGTAGGCTTAACTTTTAATGTAAGCTAAAACTTGAATTATTTTATAAACCAAAAAACATTATCTGTAAAAATATGATGCTATATACTTTCGAAAGTATCCATATACTTCCTGCCAGGAGAACGGATTTATTTTCGGACATACGTCCTGCTAGCAGGACAAAGGCTCTGTACAAAAGTACGTCTGGAAGGACTTTTATTTGTACAATCTATTATTAACCAATAAATATAAATACAACAGCATAACAGAAGTATTAATCAAAGAGTAAAACAAATAACACTCCTACTGCGGTTTCAAAATGGCTTTTTTACTAATACCTTTATTGGGCAACTCTCCAACGTTAATGCCTCTCAAAATAAAGTTTTTTTTATAAATCCCCTTTTCCGTGACGTCACAGACGGTGGTGCGTGATGAACGGGTCGTTCAGATATTACAGTTTTGTCACGTATTTTTCGATCCCTTAAAGCTCCCTTATTGCGCCGAGCTTTTTCTTAAATCGTTTAAAAAATTTATTATGATTATTTAGTGGGGACGGACACGCAGTTGAGCATGAATGAAAAAAACCTTATTTATGTATGGTAATTTTATTCGATTTTTATAATATAGGCTAAGGAAATAATATATTTTATTAATTATTTGCTTGCCAAAAGAAAGCGTGTTAAGACTCTTTCACTTAATAAAAACATTTTTGAGATTAATGTCCCTCGAAAAATAGGATAAGAAATTAAAAAAAATGAAAAATTAAATGAAAACTTTTTCATACTTTCCTAAATTAAAACCATATTTCTTTTTCCACAAAATATACGTACATATTTTTGGTAATTTTAAAAAATATCTGTTTTTATTTATTACGAAGTGGTTAATATACCAAAGAGCTTTAACACATTTTATTTAAAACTTTTTATTCTTTGCATTTATTTTCGATATTTTTTTTATTTTTGTAACATAGGCTAAGGAAATATATATATATATATATATATATATATATATATATATATATATATATATATATATATATATATATATATATATATATATATATATATATATATATATATTGGCAGTCTCCTGGCCTTTTTGTGCCTAATCTCTGCCATTTTTTTATACCAATTCTTCCACTACTCTTGTTCCATTAACAAGTCTGTATAACCCCGAGACTGGCTGGTTAATTTATTCCTGTGGCTCATTTTTGGTTGCCCAAATAATGCCTGCCTTTTGTGCTTTAACGCTTTACATTCACACAGAAGGTGGTAGGCAGTTTCTTCCCCTCACTGCACATTCTGCAACTTGGGTCCTCATTGTATGAGCCTATCTTGTCTAGGTTTTGGAAAGTCTTTTCCTTTTCTACTTTGTCTTAGTAATTCTTCCTTTGTTCTTTTGAATGGGCCCTTTTGAAGCCTTTACCATGTTTTATTCTACCAATGGCAGATCAGTATTCTTTGTGTTGGTTTCGGGTCAATCCCCTAGTTTGCCCTCGTGCTGTGTTTTGGTCACTCCAAGGGCAGGTTCTGGTCTAAAGTATGGGGTGGATGATCCTTGTCTTGCTGGCTTATTCGCTTTGTCGTTGCCTTTTATTCCCGAAAGTTACAAACCCCGTTGCATTCTCCCAGGACTTTCAGGTCTTTTGACATTTTCATGTCAGCTTGGACGTTACCGTGGGGTTTGCTAGTGTCCCTAGTGATGCTTGGCTCTCTGTTATTATGCAAATCTGCTTGTTTTTATAGGCCCTTTTTTTGTTTTCTTTTCCACAATGCAGTAAAGCATATATTTCCGTTTGAAATACAGAACTGTGTTCGTAGTGGAATGGAGAATTGTGAGTCCCTCATTTCACTGTACACGTCCGCTACAGTTTCCAGCTTGGTTTTGGATCCAACTGTGTACCGGATGATGTCTTCAAAGGTGATGGGATCGGATTTTTACTTCGATCTGGAATTTTTACCTTGAAGTTTTTGTTAAATGAGTATCGGAGAATCCTCTGGTCTATTCTCGCGTTAAACCTGAATTTTTATGTCGTTATATCCCAAACCAGCAAGGACAACAGTAGCCCATTCTTGCTTCTTCCATTACAACGACTGCCTTAAAACGAATATGAATTAAAGAACCATTAAAGCAAGAAAAAAATGTCTCATTTTTCTTAAATAATAAAAAAAATGTTTACTTAAAAAATACCCGTTTTCGGCGATCGTATATTTATAAGTAAGGTAAACATATTATACAAAATCATTTACTGTTAATCGTTAATGCATGATTTTCTATTTATCAACGATTATAGTATAGGCAACTTAAATTATACACATTTAGTCTATTACAACCTTGTCATTCAAATAACAACCTTTAAGGTATCCATCAAGTTAGTTTCCTAAAACTGTCATACATATTGGAAAAATTTAAGAAACATTGTTTTCATAATTAAATAACAAAACGATCGCCGAAAAAACATTGTAACTAACTCGGACATCAATTGGCGATTAATGATCTCAACCCTTAGTGATGTGATGACTAAATGACCTCGATCATTAATCTTTTTAATATTACCCATGTTGGTTAAAAAGCTATTTCCGATGAAGGGTTAATAGATCTGAAATCTTTGACAGATTTCATTTAAAACTTAAAATTTTTTATGAAATAAAAAATGATATTACAAAATTATACAGACTAAAATCTGATATTTTTTAATTACCTTCATAAAATTTAAAATTAAATATATAACTGATTAATTTAAAAATTTAATACATAGTCTAAAAATTAAATTATTTTCGCAAATTATTTTAATTGTTTACAAAAGTGGGAGTATCTGGTCATCTCTGATTCCCTCACTCTAAGCATACGTCACAATATATTGTTTTGAAAATAGGTATAATAAAATTATTTTATAGTTATTAATATTGGACTTTGGTGAATGCGCCAGGTGATAGGGAAAATTATTTATTTGTTAAAAAATATTTTATTAATAATATGTTAAATATGAACAGTTGGAAAATATAATGATAAAATCGATAGAATGTAATAAATATGTTAGATTATATTATTTCTTTACAAAAATAATATTTCTCTATATTGTTTCAGGTAAGCATCATACTATTTCAACATGATAATATAATCGATATTTTGGTAAGTTTACAAAAATTAGGACAAGCGTCTCCCAAATTTTACTTGGATCAGTATTGATATTTTAAAAATAGTTAATAAAACGTATATTTTTAAAGTACAGGGTCACCCTACAAGGTCTGAACAAGGCCATATTTGTGATTCTTCACCTATTAAAAAAAAAGTTAAAAAATAACTTGTGTTTTTTTACTAAAATCCCAAACAGAACAATAATGAAAAAGATTAGGATTTAAATAAAAAAGATACGATATAAACTATATAATTTCCTAATGCTACATCGTATACACCGTGTTCAAAATTAAGTCGGCAATATTGCTAACTTTTTTATTACAACAGATACAAGTTAGGTTAAATTAGCAAAGTTGTGTACATTTATACGCTGATTACAATAACGATAATAAAAAAACAAATGAACATCAGATGTACGAGTTATTCACAAAAATATACTTTTTTTAAATGCAACACCCTGTATTTGTTACGTTAATTCGAAAGAGAATGTAATTTTCTATAGAATTAGTTATTTACATTTTTTTCGTGAAATGAAAAATAGCGAAGTTATTTTAATGTATTTTTCCATAACTGGACGCAGGCAGCCATGGAATTCTTAAAATAGCATTTTTTGTACAAATTATCGTAGTATGCTATGACAAAAATAAAAAAAACAAAAGACAACATGTGTATCCGCCATGATGTTTTAGTGACAACTAGTAAATCATAAGGCAACAGTTCATTTATAATATGCTACTGTTGTTTAAAATGCTGTCATTTGGAGAAGTTTGATATTATAGAATCCTACATAATTTGCCAAAAAATGGCATTAGGCTTTAGAGCGAAACTATTTCCAGAAAGAAATATACCAAACAGAAGATATTTTTTACTCCTTTATCGAAAGTTTCAATCAAACAAAAATGTTTCTTAAGCGTAGAAATTAGAAAACCTTTATAATTAATCAACAAACAGAAATTAATGTTTTGGCATACCTATGTAAAAGTTTATCGTGAAAACTCCACAAGAGACTGTAGATCAGATCTTGATCTATGCTAAGGAACCATTAATAAAATTAAAAAAAAACATAATAATGTACCCCACAAATACAGACCCACACAAATTTGTTGCCAGGTGATTACAAAAGGCGTATAAACTTTTGCCAATGGTTTGTAAATGCTGCTATAGAAAATCCAAACTTTTTACGATTAATTCTTTGAAGCAATGATACTATAACTTTAGTAATAGAGGCATGTTTAACCGAAAGAACCAACATTATTGGAGCATTGCAATCTCCTGCGCCATCATCCTTTCAATCCACAAAGATGTTTTTGCTTAAACGTATGGTGCTGCCTTATTGGATCAAAAATTGTTGGACCTGTGTTTTATAAAGGATCTTTAACAGGCAAACAATATCTAAATTTACTAAGAAATGTGTTGAAGGATTTTTTGGATGATGCCAATATAGTCATTATTATATAATGTATTTTATTAGTATTAGTTATGTTATTATTAAACAAACAGATGTTTATTATTTACGCAAGTAATTAAAAGGTTTGACAAATTATATCCTTTATGGCGGACTTTATTTAAATTTGGTTTCTGACATAATTTGTACAAAAAATGCGATTTTAAGAATGCCATGGCTGCGTCTAGTTACGGAAAATGCATTTAAATTGAAATAACTCTGCTATTTATCATCTTAGAAAAAAATGTTAATAACTAATTGTATAGAAAATTAATTACATTATCTATCGAATTAACGCAACAAATACAGGGTGTTGCATTTAAAAAAAGTATATTTTTGTGAATAACTCGTAAATCTGATGTTCATTTGTTTTTCTATTATCGTCGTTGTAATCAGCGTAAAAATGTACACAACTTTGCTAATTTAACCTAACTTGTATCTCGTATAATAGAAAAGTTAGCAATAGTGCCGACTTAATTTTGAACACGGTGTATGTTGGTTGGTGCTTAAATGCATCTATTTTTTCAGTATGTTGCAATAAAAGGGAGGGAACAAAATTAATTAAATTTATTTAAGAAATTTTCGATCGACACTAATGTCTTGAAATGCCAGAACACAAATAGTCGATATTTTGTTAAAGTATAGGATTATATTATGATAATAATAATAAAAATAATAATATCTTCCACTATGAATAATTCATTTTATTCAGAACTTAAGCTAGCCTTTGGCAGAATATTGACTTTCCCTGTTTTATCATTTCAGGTTTTTTCGTTTTATTCACATTTTCGTGATAATTTGCCTTACCTATATATTTTTACGACCATACTGTTTTATAATGTATATTGAATTGCCAACTTTTACTCTTGTTATGCGACTTAGTTTCTCAACTATGCTGACGGTGCTTTGTAGTATTAAGTAACAAACTTAAGTTATTCATCATAAAACTTATAATTCCAAATAAATGTTCGAAGTACCTGACTGGCTAGGCTATAAAACTGGGGCAATATCATCAAAGCAGGTCATAAGAAAGGATGAGAGCGAAAGTGCATTCGTTATTATAATCTTTGTTTTGCTTACACAAATTTGGCTGTACACCTGTTTCTGTCGGCCTGGCAACTATTCTAGTTACATCTAATGTCGCGACGCGATGTTCGCCATTATGGAAAACGCGCCGTGCGGATGTTCTGTTTTATTGCTTTTTCCTCTCAACAGGCGGCCTTTTACGTGTTTTATGGGTGCTCGAGATTTCTAGAATTTTGTTTAACGATCACATTTTTACTTCTTTCGCAAACGAGTATTGTATATTTAAATATAATATTCAGGCTTCACTTCACTCTAGGTCCAGGGTATTGATTGGTGCACGCACAGTCAGTTGCCTGTTTTTAAACTTGAATACTTTTAACTGATAATCCAAAGTGAAATTAGGTTTTCGTAGGACTTAATGGGTAGTTTGTTGACACCTAACCCAAAGACTTGAAGGTTTGGAGAAGAAGAAAAGATCTCTACAGGCTGTAAGTTCTACAGCCTAGACACTCTAGAAATGAAGGAACGAACAAAGTGAGAAGTTTAAGGCCTGTCCAGTTAAATTGTGAAGGGATGCGGGAAAGTGGTACTTTATGTTGTGTGGCAGAATAATATTGGCTAATTTCTCGTAAAATTACCGATAAAAGCGAAAAGGCAACTCGTTCGTGGGCAAGAAAAGAAAAATTTCTTGTGAGAATGGAGTCATAATTGAAACGAACGGCCATTCTTTGGATTGAATCTAGAATGATGTTCTGGAAGACGCCATTCCCAGACATGGAAATAAAATTCTAGACGGTCTAATTTGGGATACATACAATAAATAAAGATTAAAAGAGGAGAAATACTTTCTGATTCGAAAGAGAAATCCGAGCTTTTTCGAAGCTGCTGTGGCTATAGATATAATATCGCCGGGCCAATTTAGATTGTGCTCAAAGGTTACGCAAAATCTTGACACTCGTAAGAATTGCTAGACTTCTTTCACTACAACAAACATAATTGTATTTTGGAGGATTAATGAAAACACAATTTTTGGTGCGTCAATCCAAAATAAGTTAAAGGCCCTGTGAAAGAGATATCTGCATTACCCCGTGTTTGCTTCCAAATAAGGCTTAAGGACTAGGCTACCCCACTGTTATTTGGTGAAAGTTAGATTAATGACCATCTATTACAATAACTGTTATTCGACGTTTAGAAAAAAAACTGGAGAACAAAGTTTTGGGTGGAAGACCGTAGGAAGAAAGTTTTTTTAAGAGCGCAGGTCAGAAGCCTTAGATATTTCAAGAGCAGTGATCTGGTATTTGTCAAGGACCGACTTGTTCCAGTTCTATGAAACAAATTAAAGATCTACTGTATATCTTTTCTGGCGGAATTTAAATCGTTTGTCATGTATAATTTGGTCTTTTTCAAATTACTAATAATTTTTGATTTAAAACTAAAAAATCTTTTAATAATTTAAATGAATTACCTGCTACTGTTAGTCTTAAAACTCAATATACTTTGGGTACCCGCATGTAGGTCCGGACTTAATTTTTTTTAATTTATTATTGTACCTACTTTTTGATATTTTATGTAGGTGATAGGCAAATTGCAGGTGTTGAATATTAACCAGAGTCTTTTCGTCTTGGTTCATCAGTCGTTTGGAGTTTGTCGAGGTATTTTCGTGTGTGTTATTGAGCATCCAAAATAGCTAACCTAAACTATTAATATTAGTAGGTAATCAGGACTTGTATCCTTTTAAAAGGTGCGGTGCCTACACAATAGATATTTGTCAGGCAACCTATTTATAGTTGGGTTTTTCACTGAGGAGTTGTAATTTAAATTTTATTGCGGTCAAGATATCAACGAATTATTGTGAAACGTACCAAAGAACTGAATATGAATTACGAAAACTGCTCTATTCAATGTTCTCTAAATAGCACCTGGTTTTTGGGTGTTATGGGTAAAATGTAGCAATTTTCTTTATTTAGTGAATAATACTCGCCTGCCATTCTAGGACAATTATGACCTTAGAAACTCAGATTCAATCAGATTGCAAAATTCTAAAATAACCCCTGAATGTAAGATATTACCGCCCCAGAATTTTTCCTTAACTTTTGTGTTTTAAAGTTATAATAGGGGGGAAAACACGCTTAAACATTTCGTGTAATATACACGCTGCGTGCGTCAGGCCGAAACTTGACGTGGTATACACCGTGCGCATAGAAATAAAAAGTGCGCGTGTAGGTTTATCCTTATATTATTAGTTATTTTCTGAACTGTTATTTTTAACTTTGTAGTCGCTCCTAATTCAAACTGATTAAAGTTCTAGATAAAATAAAACATAGATAAGTATGTTATTGAAATGATCGATCTGCAAACCTAATATCTATAATTACAACAAACGCTTAATGTTCAAAAACCGCATAATAATACCCATATTGGTAATAATTTACAGTTTTACAATAACAAGTGCAATTCGTGTAATAAATGGCTTTGACAAACACCTGATGCTTTTATTTGGGTCAACTTTATTCAAAATCTTGTTAGAATTTTGCGTTAAACAATGCAGTTGCGACACAGTTTATTTTAGGTTTAGCATATTAGTATTTAATTTATTACGTCGTGTGGCCTTATTTAAAAATATAAAAATCTTTGCTGTAATAAATTAAAGTTTACTGGTTTTAAGGTTAACTATATCTAGTTATGTGATAACTAAAAAAAATCTGGTTAAACGGTTGTGTTAAGCTTCTACAGAATTAACATTTACGTCCACATTCACTAAGGGCCCCTTCAATACCGAGGCTTCAATCTATGGTTTAAACCTTAGAGCATATACCGGCCTATAAGCAGCCTTCCCAGTAGTTTTCCCTTTCCCTTCTGCGTGCTGATTGGTCGGCCCTTCCCCGTTGACCAGTCAGCACACGACAGGAGAGATAAAGGAACCTACTAGTAGGGTTGCGACGCGAAAACCGGCATAATTTTCTATTTTGCGGCGGAACATCACAAGTTATTTTATTATTTTTTTTAATTAAATCTGTAATTAGGTAAGATGTCAACCCTCCATAGAAATGATAGAGAAAAGATACTCCCTTTGGCAACAATATATAAACAAATCCAACAAACCTAAAGGGAAAACTGGTACTAGAGCCATATGCAAAAAATGTAGAGTTGAAATGCAACGTCTTGTCGACAGAATAAAAATTCAGTCAATCCCGAAAAGTCTCGAAAACAAAAAGAAATTAGAAGTACTGTAAGGGAAAAAATATCAAACATTTATTTAAAAAGATTAGCAGAAGAATACCTTAAAATTATTAAACCCATCTCTATTGCAATAAACAGACTATAAAAAAACAATGCCCAGTATTTTCTATGCTGTAAAACAGTTTAACAAATAAAAACCCATTTTGATAAAATTAATTTTAACTTAGAACAGATGCCAAAATTTAAAAACAGGGTTCAAGGATATAGATCAATGAATATATATTATGATATATACCGGGTGACAACGAAATCACTACCCAGCCCTTTATTTTCTTGAATGAAAACATATGGCATTCAAATTTTAAGCTGACATATTATATCATAAGATGCCGATTTTGAATATTGTAACATGTGTCTATTACTTCCGGTTTAACGGAAACGACATCAATTTTGATTTTTTCAATGGAACACCCTATATATTTGTCTAAATTTGGATTCTACGGATCATTTATGATATAATATCTACAATATATCTATTCGGTTTTTGAGAAAATGGCTCGATTCAAGATGTTAACTCCACACATACAGTTTTGGGAAACTAAGATAAAATGTATTTTTTTATTTTTTTCCGAAGACTATCGAAAGGTCAATAAAACACTTTCGAGGGAAAATTATTTTCTTAAGATTCTTTAAGAAATTATTTGAGATTTCGTCATCCTGAAAAAAATGTTTTTGTGCTACCAATTTTAACTCTACAGCTCAAAACGCCATTAAAATAGAAAATAAACAAAAACTACTAAGAAATAATTATAATGATTTTAAACCAGAAACGACCAGAATCCAAATTTAAAAAATGACAAAAATAAAGGTGGTATTTGATTTTTCTCATCTCGATATATCTGAATAATCAATGGCTTCTATTATGATATAATAATAAAAAAGTTTTAAAAATATTTTTAAGAATCGTTGTTAATTCATTTCAAAATAAGAAATGATAAAACATACTCTATAAACAATAAAATGCAATGCCTGCATAAGGTAGGCAAAAAGTAAAAAGTAAGTTATTTTCATTTTTTCTTGAAAGAATTAATTATCAAAGTGCCAAACTTTTACCAAATTAATTTAAAATCGATTAAAATTTCTTTTTATTTATAGAATATACTGTTATAAAAAATGAATATTTTGCTGGTATTGTATATATTTGATTTTTTTCACAAACTAAATAACAATTTTAAACTTTTACCTTTTGTACTAAGGTAAATTTTAAATGTATGGATAAAAGACTTAATTAAAACATCAAGGATTTTGTGAAAAAATAAAATAATAAATATCACAATTAATTTAAAAATTATGTATTGTGTATTTTTGTGTTCCTGTTTTTAATTTGTTGTATGTTTTAAAGTATTTTATTATATATATATGTATACTTCTGTATAAGGTGATTGGTATTAGTCATGTTGCAAAAATGTTAGCTTAATTAATTTTTTAATTTTTACATTAACAACAAAGGGATATTTTTTGAAATTTCCTTGTTTTAAAAAGATATTTTCAACTTTAAAAGTTTTGCAAAAAATTTAATCCTTCATTGTGGGATGTCGCTAATCTTAGTTGGCGTTTTAAACTGTTACGTAATATGAAATCAAGTTTGATTTTGTCAAAAGTTAGATATTTGTCAATTTATATATGAAAATATCAAAAAAACGGAGTTAATTAATCGAAGTAATCATAAATATTGTTTTGTGTATGGGTATAACATAATAATTATTAACCTAGTGCACCAAGTGTCTAACTTTTGATCAACTTAGTCAAACCTGATTTCATATGACGCCTATATTAAAGTTTAAAAGCGCAACTAAGATTAGTACAGTACCACAATGTGGGTTTAATTTTTTTTAAAAAACTTTATAGTGAAATATCTTGAAAGCAAAGGAAAATATGAAAAAAGTATTCCTGGTTTTCAATTAGAATTAAAAAAATAATTTGGGTCTTAAATTTTTGCCTCTACTTACCAATAACCCTGTATTTTTAACGTATTTTTTTTTAATAGATAAAAATTAATACCTTTATTGCAGCCTCTTTGTTGTACGTTATAACCATACATAGAATTTCTTAATAACATTTAGTTTTTGTTTTCGAGACTCTCGAAATTTCGAGAGTCTTGAATCGAGATCGAGAAATTTTCTTTCGAGAAAAACTTGGGGACGAGAGTTTGTTTATTTGAGACGAGACGTGCCTTCGAGACGAGATTTCTCGTCTCGATGAAACCCTAAATATATCCCATACCTATATCTGCTTGTTTTTGAGAAAATGGCGATTAAAGATGTTCAACCTACCACACATTATGCAGTTTTATGGGATAACAAATAAATGTTATAAAAATGTATTATGTTTTATTTAATTCTTCCTGAAGACTCTATCTGTAAAGGTCATAATGAAACTACTTCCGGCTTTACCGGAAGTGCTGCGAAAATTGACTTTTCCTATAATGTTACTTCAAAAATTTTAATGCAACACCCTGTATATCTTTTAAAATTTGGATTATACGGGTCATTCCTGATAAAAAATCTGTATTATATCCTATACCTATCTTTGTTAGTTTTTGAGAAAAGGGCGATTGAAAGGTTCAAACGACCGCACATTATGCAGTTATAGGGGAAAACAAACAAAAACTAACAAAGATAGGTATAGGATATAATACAGATTTCATACCAGGAACGACCCGTAGAATCCAAATTTTAAAAAAATGTTTTCATTCAAAAAAATAAAGGGCTGGGTAGTGATTTCGTTGTCACCCGGTATATCCGATATATATCAAATGATTTTTTATGATATATATCAATACAAAAATGGTTTAAAAATTTTATATTATTAAGTAATTTTTGGCGTCTGTTACTGTATTCCTACTTTCCAAATATAGAGATGATGTTGAAGTAGAGTTAAAACATACTTCCTAATAGTAAGTTCTAATCCATAAATGGCAATGCCCCGGCATTAATGGCGTCAGTCGTGTCAGAAAAATTTCGTTACGAAAAAGTTAGTTTTTTTGTGTTTATTCCATTATTTTTTGCAAAGAATGTAATTGACAAAGTGCAGAAACGATTTTACTTCATTATTGAGTATTTAAGAAGCATTAAATTACTTTTGTATTTATAGAATATAACTGTTTATTAAATATATATATATATATATATATATATATATATATATATATATATATTATATATATATATATATATATATATATATATATATATATATATATATATCGGAATAATCATAAATATCCGATATTTTATATTTATAATAAATGTCGGATATTTTCGATACTATTACCAATCCTTTAAATGGTTTGATATATGATATATTATAATCATTCTGAACGGCCCTATAATCATTAATACCATGTTTTAAATTACTGTTTCACTGACATTGTACGGTATCACGAGACTAGTACCGTCGTTTTGACTATATCTTACTTTTTAGAACCTGGCTATATTTAGAATAGATATTCAACCGCCTAAATTGAAAATGGTAAAATGATTGAAAAATAATTGAACATGAAGTAAGACTGCTCAGGGGCTTTTTAATTGAATATGATATATTCGTCTATTTTCTGCACGGTTAAATCGAGAAAATGTTCGTCTACCGTACCATTAACACCCAACGGATTGATTCGGATACCTGTTCCCGGTAGTTTCATTCAGACAACTAAAAAAACAAATTTAAAAGCTCTGTATAAATTTCACGAATTAACAGCAACAAACGTAAACTTTGAATTATTCTTAAATAATAGAAGATTTTGTAAACGCGAAGTAAGACAAAAAAAAATAAAAAATGTATCTCCTGTACTACCCAAATATTAATTAATTCTTATAAAATGTATTTTTTTCTTATACAAGAGATAATCTATAAATTTAGAAAAAAAATATCCACTAAAAAATTATTTGCAGTAAGTAATCTATTTTGTTTTTGCTGTGATGAGTTTGGCGCAACTAGTTATATAAAACCCGCAAGTAATGCTAGTAAATTGAATTTCCAATTCGATTTAAGGAACTATTATTACATTAATACTGTAATTTTATCCTTGGGCTATGTTTAAACAACAAATTTAATAGAGTGAGGGCCTCCTAAAGCACTGATCCGTAATTATTATAAATCTACATAAAAATAAGTTCTTTTGTAATAACAATAACAAATGTTAGACTTTGACAGAATATTGACTTTTTGTGTGTGTTTTGGCATTTTAGGTATTTATTGTTATCTTTTTCTATTTTCTAATTTAAATCGCAAATATTTCATATGAATTAAAGAGATTCTGTTGTTACTTAAACTGAAAACGAATTTCTTTTTTCAGAATTGTATTCATTGTTGAATAAATAAAGCGATTTAAAATTATGAAACAGGATATACTAAGGAACCTAAAAAGGCCTAAAATGATCGCTTACTTTCTACGTAAAAAACACGTATATTTTTGTTTAAAAAAATTGGTATGTGGTATTGCTAACTATGATTTTCATAAAAAATCAAAGAATTAAAAATTTTAAATTATGGTAGTTATAAAGCCTAAAAAGGGCATGAAAATATGGTATGCATTTTGTTATTGGAGAGTATTAATAGAACCATATTAATTTAGTTTTACTATACAATATGGCGTTTGCGGTTTGGGGATTTTAGCTGATCAAGTTGTGGTATATTTGGCTTAGGTTACTGATATTTTTTTGTCGTTCAAGGCTTCTTTTTCTTTTTTAGTTTTGATCATTTCTTTTATAGTAAGTTTTTTATAATTTGATTCTTTTGCTTTATTATATTTTAGGCTAATAAATTCTTGATAAAGCACAGCACATTGTGCGAAACGTTGCAGAATAAAATAACGTTTATGATTTTTTTAAACATACAACCTATACCCAAGAAACAATTATATATATATATATATATATATATATATATATATTTATATATATATATTTATATATATATATATATATAAATATATATATATATATATATATATATATATATATATATATATATATATATATATATATATATATATATATATATATATATATATATATATATATATATATATGTTTATTTTTGTGTGTTTTTAGGTCCTAGTGTTCTTAAATCTCAATAAAATGTAGGCCAGTTCCAATTGGTAGCCCAAAATATGACATATTTAAACAAAAAAAATAATTTTTATTTAACAACATCTGGATGTGGTTCTGCTAGCTTAACTCTGGATTTTACTGAAAAAAAGAGGTGAAAAACATTTAAAATAGGGTAATAAAATAGCCTAAAAGTGCCTAAAAAGATGTAAAGTATAGGATCGTAAGTTAGTTACCGTATTCAAACTTTTCACTCGCGGAAAAAAGCTTTTGGTGTTTTTTACTATTATTAATTTAATAATTTATTATGTTGTACAGTTCAAAATTCACTGCTTACACTACTAAATATTATATTTATTTTGAAAGTTTACCTAAATTACATATGTTTTGAGATATTGACTTTCAAATGAGAATATGTGTTTTAAAATTTTATATGGGGAAAGAAAAAGTAGGAGAGAACCATTAAAAATTATATAAAATTATCAAAATTTTGTATTTAAAGTATGCTTTTTAAAATATGTATTTAAAATAAATATAAACTCTAAGTTCGTATAATTTAAAACAAAATACAGTATATGTATATTGTGGGTGCGATGAAAAGTTTTTTTTTTGACTTTTTATTAAGGTTCTACAAAAAAGAATAAGCTAAGGTTTTTAAAAAAGAACATTGATAATACTACCCCCAGAGAAAATGCAGAGTGCAAAACACTAAGAAAATTCTCTTTAATTAAAAACATTGTTTTGTGATTGTTTTGCAAAATAATATATAAAATGTAATTTAAAAATAAACTTTCGCGTTAAATTTATAAATTTTGTTTGACTTATTTGAGCTTCTAAAGTAAACTGGTAAAGAACATAACATCCGGGATATTTTCATAAGAAATTGCTACCGCTGCGGGAAACATTTACCACAATATTATGTTCGGTGGGAGAAAATATGTAAAATATTTATATACATACATATTAAACAAGCTTTTCGCCCGCGCGGAGGTTATTTTGTTTTTTTCGCTTATGGCGGAATATTATAAATTTTGCAAACATACACTTTTTGTATGAAACATATTGTTTTCTATAGTTAGATGTAAAAGCTTAAGTGTAAATTCCCACATTTTAGCTGTTTTATGCGACTGTGGCGTGCTAAAAATACCTAGGTGTCAACCTACACCAACAGAAAAATCAAATGAATACTTACATGCACAGAAATAAGATAGCAATTATTGAAGAGATTAAACAATAATAAGAAGCAACGCAGCAGAAAGCATCGAAAATTTCATATATTCGATACGTGCGACAACGACGTCTGGCGTTCGGGTAGCCATACTTTATTATGAGCCCCCCTCCGTGCCACTCCGTCACTTTACATCACACTCCCTGCGCCCCTCCTTTTGTCACACACTGGCGTAGCGCACGTCGTGCGATTAAACATTTTTTTATCGTTTTTCATTTGTTATATTTTTTTGTATAAATGGCATTTGTAAATGAGTAAGTACGTAATATATTTTTATGAACTACTGGCATTAAAATAATTTAATTCATAAAAAATTGACAAATAATAGAGTGGTTACATTTTCATAGTTCTAAGTCCAGAAATGACGAATTTCTCATAAAAAATTCCATCCTCTCTTTTGAACTCCGGGGGATGAAGATTCAAAAATATTATCACTTTCCATTTTTTTGGGAAATAAGTCTACTTACCAACTCCCATATTTACAACTTCAAAAATGTCGACCCCAAAGGATTTATTTCCAAAAATGTTAAAACATATTATTTTTTAATTGTAATTATACCAGTCCAGAAATGACGAATTTTCATTCAAACTTTCATCCCCCGTTCTACCTTTTTAATGGGGAGTTTTCAAAAATCCTTTCTTAGCTGATGTCTTCTACTCATAATCTTCCTGTGTGCCAAATTTCATTTTCATAGGTCAAGTGGTTTTTAGATTTCGTGATGTATGAATGTATGATTGAATAAATATTTTTTTTTAGCTTTTATATATAAATAGATAACTGTTTTAATGGATTTCAAAGGGCACGCATTGGCTTAGGTTTCATAGATATGTAATACTTAATACACAAAAGTTTCATAAAGTGTTTACACATTTTTTGCTGGAAAACTGTAGAGTATATGGCTGTAAGAGACAGAGGAAAGAAGGATGACGCGGTCTTCACAATTAATTTGGAATATTCTGTACAAACAAATTTTCGCACCAATGTGCTAAAAGTATCTATCCCTTGTGAATATAACAATGAAATTTTACCATCAGAACCATTAATTTTGTACGGATAAAAATATTTGGAAAGATTTTCGCAGATATAGCGCGGATGATGGATGTTACGCACACTTTTTTGATGCGTGTAAAGAGGAAGCAAAAACTATGATTAATAATATTTTTAAACTAATTACGAATGTCGCACACAGAAACTCGCTTAAAGTGTGAAGCAAAATTCGCGTCAAGGAAGCTAAATATTGAATATCTGTAAATTTTAAAAGACGGGGCAATATTTGTTTTAAAAAACCGTATGACACATTAAACTTACTATTTTCAGAATTTAAGGGGAAGGTAATGTTAATTCGTGCAAAAAAGGCACATTTTTGCTATTTTTTTGACGACACAGTTAAAATCTATTTATTAAAACTAACGCTTCATTAAATATAACATTTGAAGAATATAAAGTAAAATTTTTATGAAGAAATATTAAAAAATACGGCATTGGTAGCAATTATTTGGAAGCGTCTCGAAAAAAGTAGAATTGCGGTGCCCCTCATAACTAGGTGCGTGATCATATTATGAAATCAAAAAACCCAAGTTTTTTTGTTAGATAATTTTTCCCCAGGTAACGCTGGGAAGGTTTTTTGAAATTTTAATTTTAGGGAAGACTTTAAAGTGAAAAACGTAATTTTGGTGGAAAAAATTGGCTAATTGGTTAGTGTAACATAAAAAATATTTAAAAAAATCTCTCCGGCGTTACCTCGTAAATTATGTATATTAAGATTATTAAGGATCGGTGCAGAAGTTTTGAACTTACGAGGGGCACCACACTACCAAATGGAAAAGTGTCGAAAATTGAAATATCTGGACTATTAGGTGGCCATCTAATAGTACCATAACGTCCAATTCACTGATTGTATTGATACTGCACAACTTGACGAACAGCATGGGGCGGCGCTCCGTCTTGTTGCCAAATTATCTTGCGATACGTTTCGAGTGGCAACTTTCTAAAATGTCCTCAATATCGTTTTCAAGAAGATTGAGACATCTTTTTCCAGTTAAGGATCCCTCATAGAATATTGGCCCGACAATTCTGTTATTAAGCACACCACACCAGACATGAAGAGAAGACCTCCTTGATATTTAATCTCCGAAATTTCCTGGGTCTTTGTCTTCCCCAGCTGTGCGTATTGCGTTGGTGAAACATTCCCGATGTAGTGAACGTAGCTTCATCCGTCCAAGCAAACTCAAATTCCTCATCTGATAATATTTTTTTTTGGATTTGCGAAATTAAAACAAATTACTATTTAAATTTAAAGCGTCTATCTTACACTGTATGTATTGACACTTTGACAACCCGTTACCATGACAACGATACAAATTGCGAAGCACGGCAGCCTAATAAAATTATTACCGGATCAATTTTCATAATTTCAATTTAAAATAATAGGAAATGAATAAAGTGGTTGTAAATAAAATAGTATACAAACCTCGGTGAAAAGTTTCATTTCTGTCTCGAGAAGTATAGTAGACCTCGGCTGCGCCTTGGTCTACTAACGCATCTCTCGACAGAAATAAAACACTTTCCACCTGGTATGTAATATACTATTAATATTTAAATTCCTCAAATATATTTAAAACTTATTTAGCATTTTTTAATTTATTTGGATCCAAAACTGTATAATGTGTTGCCCCTATTAATTAAAAATCAAAATAAAACAAAATTTAAAAATTAGTTGCGAAATAGTTATTAGATAATAATATCTACTTTAGTATTCTTAATTCCATAACACATAAAACATGTCTCTTTATCGCCATTTTAATGTTTCTTTTGACATGTTCTCTTACCTTTTACATTTCTACCAGATACAGTGATCTCTCGTCACGGGTCTGCATTTCTGTCTGCTCCTAACATATTGAACATCACGAACCTTAAATTTTATACCTGTGTCATAAATTTTAATGTCAATCTTAGTTGTTAAACTCGTGTTTGTATATGTAATAATGTAATCCAAGTTTCGTACATCGTTTGCAAAATTTCGTGGTAATTTAGCCCTTGTCAATTCTGAGGTAAATATTGACATAACATTAAACTGACTAGCTGAATTACAATTAATTTAAATTTGTCCAGAATTCCATATCCGATAACACATTTTCAAACGTAGTTAGTCGTCGCGTGTAGGAACGCTTCAAAAATCACACGTATAGTGTATTGTACCTTAAAGGATCACGGCAATTTTTCTTGGCAAAAAAGTTACGTAATCAGGGGTTTGATCTTCTGGAAAATTGTAATTATTTTTTGACATTCCTTAAAAAAAAATTTCATCAGAAGAACGGCTTCAAATTATATTATATGCTAAAAATGTTCTGATATATCTATTTGTAAACCAAGCAGAAAAATTACAATAAACGGAAAAAATAAAATACAATACGAGGTAAAATGTGGTGGTAATAAGAACACTTATAACAAAAAATTATAATATTACTAATAATTTAAATGTTCTATATGACCCCCGTTAATTTCGAAACATGATCTATAACCCCTCCTTGGCCTTTTTAAGCTCGCCGATATTATTTGAGGTTCTTGGTTAAGACGATT
This sequence comes from Listronotus oregonensis, assembly GCA_019359885.1. Classification (NCBI taxonomy): domain Eukaryota; kingdom Metazoa; phylum Arthropoda; class Insecta; order Coleoptera; family Curculionidae; genus Listronotus; species Listronotus oregonensis. The sequence goes on from JAHBCN010004553.1 coordinate 46,747, forward strand.
AATTTCATTTACAATTTTTTCACTCATTTCTTCCGTGTTTGTGTTCCCATTTTGGTAAACGACATTCTTCAAGTGACCAAATAGAAAAGTGTCGAAAATTGAAATATCTGGACTATTAGGTGGCCATCTAATAGTACCATAACGTCCAATCCACTGATTGTATTAGCGATTGAGATACTGCACAACTTGACGAACAGCATTGTTGCCAAATTATCTTGCAATACGTTTCGAGTGGCAACTCTTCTAAAATGTCCTCAATATCGTTTTCAAGAAGATTGAGACATCTTTTTCCAGTTAAGGATCCCTCATAGAATATTGGCCCGACAATTCTATTGTGAAGCACACCACACCAGACATGAAGAGAAGACCTCCCTTGATATTTAATCTCTGAAATTTCCTGGGTCTTTGTCTTCCCCAGCTGTGCGTATTGCGTTGGTGAAACATTCCCGATGTAGTGAACGTAGCTTCATCCGTCCAAAGAATCGTTTGACCGGGTAGGATCGTTATCTTGTTCATGGATTAAAATTTGGGAAACAAATTGAAAGCGAAGTTCCTTTTGTTCACGTGTTAAATGCTGCACTGGAAGATACTTAAAATTTTCAATATTCTCTGAACCATCGCATAGGTTACTCTTCTTCTTGCAGGGCCATACCTCAAGTCTCTAACTGCGTCAGTAATAAGAGTTATAATTTGAAGCCGTTCTTCTGATGAAAACCACATTATAAAACTACTCCAAAATGTAATAAACGTATTTTTAAAATTCTTGACTTTGACAGCCAGGTTTTTTCAGGTGAAACTATCCTTATAGTATCATGCAGTTTTTAGACAATTGCAGCAAAACCGCAGAAAATAAACCCAGCAACCCCGGGATCCTTTTTAATATGTCCCCGCATTTTCACGTCTGAAATATAATTGGGGAAAATAAAAAGCCGCTTTAACTAACCAGAACTAACCATGCCCGACCTTTTTGACAAATTCAAACGCCCTTAGTTCTGGTCGGTCATGGTTAGTTCTGGTTAGTTAAAGCGTCTTTTTATTTTCCCCAATTATATTCAGACGTGAAAACTTGCTGACCCAAATTTGCATGTGACGGAAAAATTGAAAAACAAAAAATATCGGTGGATCATTAGAAACTATTTTGTTGTTTGTACTATAAGAGCAATTGAGTGCTTGCCTGCACAGCAACAAAATCAGAGTCGTTGATAACGTGGTGAAAAATGAAGTTCAAGGTAGCATGTTTTCAAAATAACAAAAAAAATTTCAATATCATATCAAGATATTAGAGGATTGCTAATTTATAGCGACAAATTAGCAACAAAATCGTGTGATACAGTCGACAGGTAATTAACGATTTATCAAAAATTCCTGCTATCTTTATATCAATATAGCAGTAATTTCGATTTTTCGAAATCAGCTTGTGCAACAAAATCCTTATTTTAGCAACAAATTATCTACAAATGGTCCTTAAAATTTTTTTTTATCGAGTTTTGCTAATTTACCCCTGCTAGCCTGATAGATCTGTAGAAGTGCGTTATTAGAAAAGCAAAAATTGCTTTTAAATTCATATTATTGTTTCGTAAAACCTCGTCTAAAAACACAAATTCCGATCCTTTTTGTTAAGAATCGAGTTAACAATGGAACATAACTATGGCAACTCTCTAGTTGTCACTGTCTTTAAACAAACAGTACGGCTTGAATTGCAACTGAACTTTACGAAGAGTTCTGTTGTTTTTTAAGAAAAGTGTAAATATATCGTAAATTTTGGAATTTGCTGAAAAAATTCTTTTAATACAAGGTGCCAGAAAAATGCAAAATGGATGACTCAAGAGATTTAGGGATCTTAGCAATAATCGTACGAATGGAGAAAACTAAGATAATTTATTTAAATAAGTTATTAAACTAAATTAAAAAATCCTGACTCTCCAAAGCGTTATAAACCAAACACATATTTCGTAATAATATTAATAGATATACACGGATTCATTACGGTATGTCGACGCACATATGATTTGCTAGGTCTGACGTCACGTCGAAGGAAACTTGCAATAGAACTCTTATTATATACCTTCAGGAAAGACTGGTTAACGGGGGTGGAATAAATATTTGGTATCATGAACCTAATATTGCTTTTGTAGAAATGGAAAAAGAAAATCGTTTTGATTTGAAAAACACTTCTTCACAACTATCATTTTAAAACAATGTCCTACCTTTTATTTTTTTTGGAAAGAGAATAACAAATGCAGTTTTTGTTATTTTTAAAATTTTCTGGTTTCGTTTTGGCCAAAACGCTTTTCTAATTAAACACTGAGAAGCGTCTTGACTAAAACCAAACAAGAAAATGTTTTACACTTACAAACCCTGTGTATACCAGATTCCCTATGAATTTATTAAAATATACATCGATAAAACCAAAAGATCGCTTAACATTAGTGTTAGAAAACATAAAAAGCACACAGGTGGGCGAAACATCAAGATCAGGTACAATGGCCTAAAACAAAAGTCATCCAGAGTCATTGAAAAAAGATAAAATTAAGGGAAGCGTCTTTTATGCAGAATGTATTTAGTAAACCTAGTGGAAATATTCCACACCTCTTCCAAACTTTGGGCATCTTCGTGAACACCGATTAGTATATAAGTGCGTAGCTGTACTAACTAGATCTTAGTATTCACTTGGTGATGGTTCAAGATATCTAATTAGTGTATCATAGATAAAAAGACAATAAAAGTCCGTGAAAGAGTATAATAAAAAAATAACACTAAGTTCTCTAAAAGGATTGTTCAGCAAATTTATGTTAAAAACTAGCGTTTGGGATAAATAGCCAAGATATATTTATTGCATGTGGCTAATGTTTCTTTAAATATTATTCTGTTGAAGTGCAAAGATAGCGCTGATCCAGGGTCACTTCGGCAATCGGACATAGACTGTATAGTTACTTTTCTAGTTGCTATTAGGCCTTTAATTTATTAGTCTAGTAAATGAAGGGACAAAGCTGAAAATTGACAGCTTTTCCCTTGTGCAATTTAGGTCTTCGAGCCAGCAAAAAGTTTTTCTAACATTAACAGGTGCGAAGGGCTAAATGGCCCTCACCCGAAATGGTTTTTCCAAATCTGCCAATATGCGAATTGTTTAATTTTTGTTTAGACAAAAAATGAAGATCGCCTTGCAATCTACAAAAATGGTCTTTATAATTTTTTTCGAAAAATCGATAATTTTCGAGATAATGGGACCCAAAAGTTCCCTCATTTCAGCTACCGCTCTACCGCTAGAATGCCGCTATCTTCATGGATTTACTTATAAGCGGGCGGACGAATTGTTCCATTACTCGGGCAATAAGGTACATTTTTTAATCATTTAAAGTTCATCAAAATTGGAAAACCTGTACCTATCATATGAGATTGGGTCCATTCTGATTTTTCTAGAATATTTAAAAAAGCGGTCAAAGTTTTTTTTTCACAATATTTTAGGAGTATCATCATATCAATATCATCATTAATTTATTGATATTTTTTGAAAAAAATCGTTTGTTATTAACATTTCCTTTTTAAAATGAGACCTTAGCAAGTGTTCAATGATCCCAGAAAATTCCCTTCACCATCTCTTTTTTTTGCCAGATACTTGCGACAAACTCATTTTTGGGACTTTGGGGGACCATTTTCAGCGGGTTTCCACGTCGGAATCGTGATAAACTTTTTCTCGCTCGAAAGCATCCGCGAAGACCTAAGAATTGCGCCACAAATAAAAACTGTACAGATTTATTTACAGCTTTAGGTACTTTTAGGTCTTCAGTTATTGGACTATATGTCATTACCGACACAATTGATTTGGTAAAAGATGTCGTTTCTTTCTGTTACAAAAACAAATTATGATTACATGGTTCAATTATCGTTTCAGTAGCAATATAAGTCAGTATAAAATGAACAATAAGATTTTTTTACATTTACTGATTCTTTCACGGAAAACCCACTATAATACATTATTCATGTTTATATTCACGACGTTGAATCAGAATTTGACAGCTAAATAAATCGTTTTCCGTTTTATCGCAGGCAGCCGAGTAGTGGAATTGATTAGGTTGGTGGAAATACTCGCCATTTCGAAATTTGTTTTCGGCTTGTTGGGATTGTGATATATATTCAAGATAGAATAATTTTAAAGAAATAAAAGTACAGATTGATTTTTCAAATTCCATGTGTAAAGGCGGTAAGGATCTGTTTGAGAGTTTAAAGTTGAATGCCATTTTGTGATTAAAATCGATTTATCTTGTATGTCTTACTGCTCTTTTATTATTGGGTCTAATTGTTGTCTCAAATTGATAATGGGAAAATTGTTATCTCTTTAAGTGTTTTTTTGTAAAGAATGTTGGTAAAGAGTGAAAGACAGGTAGTTAAAAAGCAGCTCTTTGATAGTTCAATAACTACTACGTTAGTAAGACAGGTCTCAATAAAAAGTCCAAGACACTGCTCCAAACCTTTCTTGGAAGCAGCAGCTTTTGCTATACCGAATAAAGCCAGAAACGACGGATAGAAACCGTCCAGTTACAGATTTAAAAGAGCCATACTTTCCCACCCCCTTGAACCACTTTCTATAAAAGATGTGGGAGATAGAGCTATTTGAAAAATTCATTATTTATCATCTTTCCCCACCCTTATTATTGGAGATACGACAAAAAGCCTCAACCAAACGGATCGAGAATGGGTTAGAATTTTTTCTAATGTTATCAAAATTGTACCTAATACTAGCTAATTTTGGAGAAAAAATAGGTTTTTTAATTTACCGTTGCAGTTGCGCCATCTCGCGGTAGTTTAAGAAACTTGTAAGTTAAAATAGGGGTATTGACAAAGGAAAACTGGACACGTGCTAAGCGGTCATTAAAAACCAAAATGGCATTGTATTTATGACAGCCCACAAAGGGTTGTATAAATCCCAATTACTATAATCTGGACATTTTGGATAAAAAAATGACGAAAGCAAAAACAAGAGAACAAAAATACACTTCATATACAGGGTGTCCCAGAATATGTGGGCAATCTTCTGGAATCTAATAGAACACCTAAAAATATTACGACAAGCTCCCATAAACTTTTTTCTTATGACCCTCCCCTCATAACGTACATAACTAAGGCCCCTGGAAATAGTTTTTGTTAAAATAACTTTTAAAATACTAGGCGTAATTTAATATTTTTTTAATATGATGGGTACTAGATAAGTCTTCTTAAAATGAACCCAATAAATCATATTTGCCTTATTTAGTTTACCAGGGATGGACTAGCTCTGACAAAATAATGGCAATTTTTTTAACACCCTGTATGATAAAGGCTTAACAATATTACTTTTGGATAGCTTTAACCTTAACTAAAAAAAAGGTATTCTTGATTGATATTGATAAAATCAATATAATCATGGTTGGTAATTTTTTTTACATTATACAGGGTGTTTTAAGAAGAAAACTTCATATGAACGTATGTCCTAAACGTCTTAACTTTTGAGATACGAGGTGGTAAAATTTTCAAAAATAAATCATTTATTATTAATATCTGTAATACCACTTTAGATATTTTAATGAAATTTGACATAAATGTACTATGTATTAAGAAGCATTTTTTATTGTGCCACATTTTTTTTATTTCCACCAGTGGCATTCGTACAGAATTTGACCTGCCTATTTTGGCAAATAAAAAAAATGTGGTACACTAACAAATGCTTCTTGATACATAGTACATGTATGCCAAATTTCATTAAATTATCCACAGTGGTATTACATATATCAATAATAAATGTTTTATTTAAAAAAAAATACCACCCTGTATCTCAAAAGTTGTGACGTTTAGGAAATACGTTTAAATAAAGTTTTCTTCTTAAAATGGACCCACAAATTGCCTCCTTAAATATTGATGTACAATTAAAAAACACCCTGTATAATGTAAAAAAAAATTACCAACCATGATATTTTATTTCTCGTAAACAGTTGATTTTATCAATATCAATCAAGAATACCTTTTTTTTTTAGTTAAGGTTAAAGCTATCCAAAAGTAATATTGTTAAGCCTTTATCATACAGGGTGTTAAAAAAATTGCCATTATTTTGTCAGAGCTAGTCCGTCCCTGGCAAACTAAATAAGGCAAATATGATTTATAGGGTTCATTTTAAAATGACTTACCTAGTAACCATCATATTAAAAAAATAATAAATTACGCCTGGTATTTTAAAAGTTATTAAAAACGGGGCGTCTGTTATGTACCTGTATCTCCGTAGGGAAGGCTCGTAGAAATTTTTTTTTATGGGAACTTGTCATAATATTTTTGGGTTTTCTTTTAGATTCGGAGAGATTTCCCTCATATTTTGGGACATCCTGTATATAAGAAGAAATTTTTTACGCAAGTAAAAATTTAACCCACAACATTATGATAAGTTTTATTTTTTTAATTAACCTCACAAAATCGTATTCAGACGATCTAAATCGAGGCTGTTGGGCAGCCAACTAATCTTAATTTGTGGCCACTGTTTTTGTTTGTCTCTTAAAACTTTTCGTTTATCTAAATCGACGAACAATATACTATATCGAAATTCTCGAAGGTATTCGTTGTTCGGGAAAACTTTGGTGATATTCGTACCGAACTTGCAAGACTTTTTTATTGTTTGCGTGGAAAAGACGTATCATTTCATGTTTTTAATCTTTGATAATAATTAAAGTGTTTTTGATTTAAATAAAGCGACGCCAAAACATTAATACGTGTCAAGGTGCTGTCAAAGCGTATAAACAAATCAAATCGTTTGTTTTCCATGGCAATACTGATTGTTACTATTAATAAAATTAACAAAACTTACATTTATAAAAAGAGGATAAATAGATCATTTATTCTAAATGAAGATATATAGGGTGGTCCATTAAAAAAAGCTGGTTTATTAATTTTTCTTAAATTTCGCTGTTCATTTGTTTTTTTTTTCGTTATCCTCAAAAGATGATAGATGAAAATATATAAAACTTTTAAACAATATTTGTTTTTATCATTTTTAGTTATCGCTGTAATTGGGTGTCAAAATATAAATGAAAGTACGCTACGTTTTTAAATGTTCTCGATTTGCCCTTTAACATTCTTATTTGTCCTTTTTATTTATAATTGTTAAAACAGAGTATTTTTAATAAAGGAGTAATATTGGTCGTTTTTTAGAGGCGGGCAAAAACAACGTTTTTATTACGATTTTAACATGTTTTCCAAGTGTTAGCGTAGTGTTTTTAGTACCAAAATGAGTATCTCCTTTAATTTTTAAGGATAAATCTAAATCATTCTGTATATAAACTCGCAAAACTGTCCTGAAATGATTCTTACGTCTATATATAGAAACCCAAAGTTAATGAGTTTTCTGTAGATAGTCAAAGTTGAAAACAAAGACCCCTAGCGGGTCTTCAGGGATTATTTAAGTTTAAGTAATTTCATTTAGGTAGAACATAAAAGTTGTTTTTAAATACCCCCTCAAGCGCCTTTCCAGTCGAATAACTCCCTTGTATATGATATGTGTACGTTATTTTAAACTTTTCCAAGTGGCTGCTCCTTGCTGGCAAAATTAAATGTTCTGTCGTAAAAGTTTGCAAAGAGATCTTGCTTATATTGTCCTGTATTATCTAATCCTTTTCTTGTCCTTATCTGCCTGGACCGACATTTCAATTAACTGTGTAACGATGATACGTCGCGTCGCTAGGAAATTTTAGGGACTGAGAGAGCGAGGGTTGGAAAATATTCGATTAATTTTGAGAAATGTTTTGCGGAAAAAATATGTTATTTGATAAAAAAATGTTAAATTGAAGGTTTATATTATTATAAATTTATTTGCAACTATTTTAACTTATTTTGAGTTCGGCAGGGAAGTGGAGTGTCAGTAAGGGCCATAGTTTTATATACGGGGTATTTCTCGACCTTATGCACATTTTAACGTGTGTCCTTCAAGGCTTTGTTAACGCTATTCAGGGCTTTAAACTTTTAATACCTTTCAGATTTTTTTGACACGCCTTTTACATTTTTCAAGATATTGTTCATAAAATGACTGTTGCAAAATCACATTTGACAATATAAACGCTTTTTTACTATAGCCATAGGTAGGCTATTATTTTTTATAAAATAAAAAACCAGTAAAATTTTTAAATAAATCTTGGAAACACCGCTCTACTAATCTAAAAATAGCTAAACAAACAAAGCCGACTTGTCGGTATAGCTTCGTGAACTCGTGATGACGTAGCGCATCCAATCAATCTCGAGATTTCGCTCGCCAAAAAATAATCGCATGAAATAAAAGAAAGTATCGGATCGCAAGGGCCATGCGTGGGGAGATCGGAGACGACCAGTACGGCTGTCTGTGAGGTTGGAACAACATTCGCAGCCGAAAAAAAAATTTTCTTTCGATAGGAACACGTAAAAATTCTTTTATTTTTTTTCTTAAGTTTTTAATAGAAAACTAGTAGTTTTTCTATGGTAATATATATTAATTTATTTGTGTTTTAGAGCAAGAAATTTGGCTAGCACATCTCTTTATTTAAGAAGTTCATATCATAAGTTTTCGTACAAAAGTGTACATTTTTCTAAGCTAGTAAGGCTATTCTAAAAAAATGCCTGTGTCAGTTGTAACGTGACATACTCTACGTAAAATTCAAAGGTAACCAAAAATAAAGTGTGTGATGAAAGTGATTTAAATATTTGTTGTTGGGGAATGGTATAGCAGTAACATATTAAAGTAGTCATGGTAACATTTGAACTTTTAAAAAAAATTATCTAATCGTCTTATAAAAGAGAACTCGAACGTTGACAAAAATTGGCGTATCACACCATATTGTGCATATTATTTAATCGTATATTGTTTTAAATAAAAACTTGTGTATAGTTACTCCACTACTCTTTGTGTCATAAATAGCAATAGTCTTTTCACAGGGCATCCAAACTTTAATTTGCACTTAAGTATTCAGTTCATCTTTAGCCGACAGCAGAGTTTGTCGGCAACTACATACAGGGCTAAAGCTTATAGGTAACCAGTTTCGACTCTAATAACTATAATTACTTTTTTTGTGGTCATGATTCTTTAATCCCTCCCAAACTCTTCTTCGTCGCCACTGTTTTAAACTGCCCATTTGGTTGCCTAAATTTTTGGTCTCTTACTCTTTTTTTTAATATTGGGCTGGAAATTTTGGGATAAATTTAGGAATGTATTTAAGAATCACAAGCTGATAGAAGTAATACCCTGTAGAAATAGAAAAAAATGTTACGGTTCTATGAACATTGGTTCCAGTAGTGTGCCAAATTTCAGAAATGTACAGGGTGTCCCAAGTACGAGCCTCATCATTGAGATCTTGGAAACTTGATGCGCGATTTGATTCTGATCAAAATGGCACCTTAAAAGTTTAAAAATTTAGAATACTTCCGAAGAATTTTAGAAAAAAAAAACATAATATTTGCGATTTAATTTTTATTTTTATGACTTTATTTGAATAGGTGTAATAATATAAATTTCACATTTTCATTGCTACGTTTTCTGTTCTACAAGATAGTGTTTTAAGATTTACCAGACGTTTCGTCTTCGAGCTGCCATTATCTTTGTTTTTTAAATACGGCCCTGTATTTTATTATTATGGATTTTAAGAGCTTTTAAGTTTCCAAAACCAATGATATATTGCACGTTTTTAAAAAATTCATATTAATGGAAATGTCCATAAGAAATCATGTGTTAGAGAGAGACAGATAATAGATTTTTGGTAGGATCTTATTAGGAAAGCATTAAAATGATTTTCCGAATAAGTGTGATACATCAATAGATTTGGGATCTTAAAAGCTATTAGAATCCGTTATAAAAAATCCCGGACGGTATTTAAAAAAAAAAACAAAGTTGGTGATGGCAGCTCAATGACGAAACGTCGGTGATTTAATCTAATAACACTGTTATATGGGACAGAAACGTAGCAATGAGAATGTAAAATTTATTTTGTTATATCTGTTCAAATAGAGTCATAAAAAAACAAATGAAATCGCGAATATTCGGCTTTTTCTAAAAGTCTTCGGAAGTATTCGAAATTTTTAAACTTGGTGGCATTTTGATCAGTATTAAATTGCGCAACTTTGCCTTTACTTAAGCGACCTCGTATCTTTTCAAGTTTCCGAGATCCCGATGATGAGGCTCGAATTTGGGACACCCTGTACAAGAAGTGTCAAAAAAACTAAAAACATATTAAAAGTGTAACACCTTGTAGTTCGTAAACAAAGCCTTGGAGGACACATGTGAATATGTCGTTTTTCGTAAAATTGTGATTACAGTCATACCCTTTAATACGTACAGGGTCTTTGATTATATTTACGTGGCTTCTGAGGCCTTTATTTTTGAAGACAGAAAAAAATGTTTTATATAAAAATTGTAGGGTTTTTTCCATATTATCTTTTAAAATTATCAGTAAAAAAATACCGAAATAAAAATTGGAAAAATATAGGCAACTTCAACTTTTTTAAATGAAACACCCTGTATATTATGCGCTACAACGAAAGATCTTTTTTTCTGATTTCAAATATATATACATTGATGATATTTGGATGAACCATTTTTGAGATATTTTAGGTTAAATTATTAATGAAAAAAGTGTCATGATAGTATCAAGAAAGCCATTGAAACATTAAAATTGTTATGTAGCTGAATTTGGTGAGGGTTTTCTCTGGACCAATAATGTTTTTTTTTGTGATTAAACGTTCCTGCTAAAATGAAGGAAGACTTATCGGTGAATAGAATTTTATTTAAAAACTTTGGATCCTGCTGCATAAATCTAGCTATTTCCAATGCATACTTAGGTCGGTCCTGCATGTTTTGTTCAGGAAGATTCTGAACGGACACAAATTTATAAGGATAAAATTTGTAAAATTTTAAGATTAAATAAATTTTATAATCTGTTTTATTAAGTTTAGATGTCGCATCCGAGATTGATATTTCAGGGTTTTCCAAAATTATTGTTAAAGTAGTTAGTGCTAGTCCAATAGAAAAAGTATAATAATTATCCTGAAAAAACGAGGATATCCAAAACTTTGTTTTCATTTTGTGCTGCAGTCCTTTTCTTTATTTTAAAGCTTTTTCGTCCAATAAACTTTTTTACTATGTATTTAATAGTATCTATAGATGGTACCCATTGTTAAGGATATTGCACTGTCGTCACATTATTATTGTTACCATCAAAAAGACCCATAATAGCGATTTTTTGTTCATCGAATAGCCCATCGATAAAAAAGGAATACAAACTACTTTTAATAGTTAAAATGATTTCAACTTTTTACAATATCAATACGTCAAATTTATTTAAACAATTTTATTATTTTCATAGCTTTGTTGATACTAATATGATTTTTTTTCAATGTATTTATTTTTTAAGCTTAAATATCTCAAAAATGATTCATCCAAATATCATCAATGTATATATATATATATATATATATATATATATATATATATATAAATTAAAAAAAGATCTTTTTGGTAGCGTATAATATACAGGGTGTTCCATTTAAAAAAGTTGGAAGTTGTCTAAATTTTTCCATTTTTTTATTGCAATATTTTTTTACTGATAATTTTAAAAGATAATATGGAAAAAAACCTACAACTTTTATATAAAACGTTTTTTTCTGTCTTCAAAAATAAAGGCTCCAGAAGCCACGTAAATATAATCAAAGACCCTGTACACAGGAGAACAATTAATTTAAATTCAACTTTTGTTTTATACAAATATCCATAAACCGAAAATCGTAAAAAGACCAGGTATTGGCAGTAAAATTAAATTTAAAAAAAATACAAATTATTATCATTGAAATTCTACCTAATTGGCAATTTTCATGCTGTTATATTTCATTTAATATTTAATTATAATTTAATAACATACCCAAAGCACTATTTGCTTAAAATTAAATTAATATATTTTTTACATATTACCTTATTTGAAATGTCAGCACAGTTATAGCAATTTTAACAAATAGCCTACCTTACTACCAGTGTTTTATTGGATAAATTAAATAGATAAATAAACATATATCAATGTTTTGATTGTTAATGGCAAATATTAAAATAGCAAAATTATTTTCGTATTAAATAGATTTAGCTAATTGTTATCCGCTTGAGTAAATCCATGGTTATAAATTATTTTTACCAATTGGGTTGGAATTTATAATCTTTTCTTTGGTATACACATTTCCAAAAGAAAGTTTAAAACTCTTTAGTTTAACAAAAAGACCATTTTCATGGAAGTTGGTAGAGTAATATAAACATTTTTTTAAGTCATTTATTTTAAATTACTTGAAAAAATACAAACGCATTGCTAATAGACAGTACGAAATTATTTAAAATAATCATAACAGATCTTCCATTATGACAAGCAATATATATATATATATATATATATATATATATATATATATATATATATATATATATATATATATATATATATATATATATATATATATATATATATATATATATATATATATTAATATATATATATATATATATATTATTTGGCATAAGGATATTAGATCTTATACTTTACCAAATTTGGTTAGAGCACTTGATAGAACATTAATTATGTGTAATTTGCTTCTTATTTATCTTTAGTCGTCTTATCCGTAAATGGAAAAAGCGAATAAGCACGCGCTGCCAACCTTAACCCGATTTCCCCTTCCCGACGCCTTTTAATTATGTTTATTAAAATATGCATTAAATAAAATAACAAAAATGTTAAAAAATAGAAGTATATTTATAGTTGGATCAGTATAAGAATAAAAATTATGTGCTCTTTGAAAAGAAATAAAACGTAAAAAGTAGCTAAAATCAAACCTTTGTAGACTTTTTATGTTTTTTTTTTCTCTATATATACTGTGTGACATAGAAATTGCCACACCCAGTAAATGTTAGAATATTTTGCTAATATTTTTGAAAATAATTGGGGCAAATAAGAATAACAATTGATGATATTGTCATTAGGAAAAAATAACCCAACCTTTTAAAAAATCAGTAGTGAGTTGTGCCACCATGTAAGTTTTGACATTTTGTAACTCTTCGTGGCATGCTGCGAATCAGATGATCGATATCTGCCTGTGGTAGGGTCTCCCAGGGCAAAAATTGGAGGTTTATATTATAATATCGTTTATATTATAATATTATAAATCTTACTTTATAACGTAAACGTTTTACATCCAGCATAAGATGTTGCAACCGGCTTAGTCTCCTACCCATCATGTCCCACTCATGTTTAATAGGCGATGGGTTAGGTGACCTTGCAGGCCAGAAGAGTAACATTAGCTTGTCGGAGGAAGTCTGTTGTAACTGCAGTGTGTGGTCTAGCATTGTCCTGCTGAAAAATTGGGTTTTGCAGTTGTTAAAGCAATGCAACAGGTTGTAACACGTTATTAATGTAAGAGGGCGTTTATGTTTCTATCTAAAAAAAGTAGAGGTGATCTGCTTCCCATTGCTATGGCACCCCATACCATAACGCTTTTAGTAAGCGCAGTCTCAAGCTCTACGGAAAATTGAAGTTATCGTCTGCTCCACGTCTTCAACGAACTCTCCTACGACCTTCATAAGCCCACAAACAAAATCGTAAGTCGTCACTATAAATACGACCCGATTCCATTCCTTATTCTATTAAGCCCATTTTTGACACCATACCAGGCATAGCTGTCTATGTCTATTGGCCAATGACAATACAAGCCGAGGACGGTATGATTGTAGCCCATACGTTCTAATTCTTCGATAAACCGATCTTAAGGATATATGTTAACCAGTAGCCAGAGCTGTCAAAACTTGAAGTACTTCAAGTAAAATTTTACTTGAAGTACTTTTTTGTACTTCAAGTATTTTACTTCAAGTACTTTTTATTAGGAGGTACTTGTTGTACTTGATTAGTTTTTATGAAGATACTTGGATTTTTACTTGATTTGACCAAGTAAATTACTTGAAGTATTTATTTAAGTACTTGAAGTATTACGATGTACTTAAAGTAAAAAAAGTACTTCAAGTAAAAGAAAGTACTTTAAGTAAAGAAAGTACTTCAAGTAAATAAAAAGTACTTGAGGTAAAAACAATACTTCAAGTAAATAAAAAGTATTTGAAGTAAAAAATTAACCAAGTACTCGAATTTACATACCTTAGATAATCGTACAAACAAATTAAAACAAGAAATACGCGCAACCGCTGCTGTTTCTATTGTATTGCATTACAGCGCTCATTTGAATTGGATCCAACAGCAAGACAAATGTAACTATTACTAAAAATTAGACTTTTTGTTTTTTTAATCGGTCTTGTATCAACGTGAAAATTATGAGTGCTCTGATCTGGTAAAAACAAAAAAGAAAGATACCTAATAGTAGAAGGGTGCGATTTGACGTTTGATGGAGCGGTTCCCCAACTATTTCGTATTGTGAATGCGTTCATTATTACCTTTATTTGAACGAAAACCCCTTTATTCCCCTTTATTTTAATAGGCAACTTAAACAAAATTTCCACTAATAAAATGGAAACGACATCAAAATTGAAGTTAGGTTGTTCTGACTTGATTTTGTGTTGATGGGAAATTAAAATATTTCCCAAGAATAGGTTTTGGGTGCCATCCTGCTGTAGGCACCCATATGAAAACACTCGCTTTTGACAGATGTTTCGGATGCCAACGCCAACCCGTTGGCAACCACAGGAAAAAAAACCATTTTGGGAAAAACCAATATTTTCTATAATAGTTTAAGGCCCAAGCGCTCATCCGACTACGGCATTGTAGGCCTGTTGCCATAAATTTACATACGAAATTTTACATTATTTCGGACATCGGACTCATAAGATCCCGACTTAAAACGGGACACTTAGCACCCCTACTTTTTTCCTAACTATAGTTTTTACCGACTGGCCTACTTTTAGGCGTTGTTGAAAAATTCCGTTTTGAGGAATAAACCCTCTAACTTCCTCACAAAAAATACTACTCAAGTATAACTTGTTTTACTTGAAGTACTTTTAATAACTTCAAGTACCTTGGTTTACTTCAAGTACTTTGGTGTACTTCAAGTACTTTGTTTTACTTCAAGTACTTTGGTTTACTTTAAGTACTTGGATTTACTTCAGTAAAGTACTTGGGTGGTACTTCAAGTACTTTTTCAATTTCTTGAAAATGCAAATACATTTTAATGAATACTTGGTACTTGAAGTAATTTTTAAAAAATCAAAAACTTGGTACTTGTACTTGAAGTACTATTTAAGAGTACTTTGACAGCTCTGCCATTAGTTACCCTCCACTTATGTCCAGTTGCGCTTGTTGTGCTGAAACGGTCTCTAAGGACACTAACTCTTAAGAGCCGTTCTTCACGATCTGTGTCTTCCTAAAGCCCCACTGCCCCTACGACGTGTACTGCGACGATGTATAGAGTATAGACCCCTTTGCCAACATTGCATCACTGTTGTAGCATCCCGGTTAACGATTCTTCCAATTTCCCGAAATGACTTCCCACCCTCTCGTAAATCTGCTATTCTACCTCGTTCAGATTCACTTAATTGACGATACACGGCACGTCTTCGCACAGGAGGCATTGCTAAAAGGTGTTTTAAATGGCACAAAAGCAATAAGACTGAATGAATCTAAGCAAATCCCAATAAAAAACATAATAAAAACTGGTCATATTTTTTGTTAAATAAAAAAGCCTGGTATTGTAAAATAAATTGGGACAAAAATGCTATCGTTAGTTGTGTTTACACTACATGAGAAGAATTAACCGCCAAAAAGTTATGGGTTTATTTTAGCACATTGTGAGTGTTGCAATTTCTATGTCACACAGTATATACTCCAGTGCATGTAATATAGCATACATCTCGGCTGTAAAAATACTAGCATTAATATGAAGTTTAAAGCATTTAGAAGCATTATCCATGGGTACGTAGTAAGCGCAACCAACCCCAT
>JAHBCN010004554.1:0-62639 GCA_019359885.1 Listronotus oregonensis
TTCATTACATTCAGATTCTTTTTAAGTTAAGGGGTTTCAATTTTTTTTAAGAAAAGGACCATAAATAAATCTGTTTTTTGGAAAAAATATTTTGAACCCCAAATTTTTTTTGCTTTATCTTATCTTACCGTGGAAGGGCTAGGATATAGTTTCCCTTTGCCGTTATTGATTTTTTGTACTTGTAGTACGGGCCGCAAATGTCTTGTTAAGGACAGATTTTGCGCCGCGTGGCGTGTAAATTAAAAATAGTTGAGAGGGAGGCCCATATATTCAGGGAGGTGTCGAGGACAAAGGCCAAATTGTATTATGTTTATATAGATCAACATTTTCCTTGTACCTTATAGTTATGCAAGTTATGTTTAAATTAACATATACTTTATTAATTTTTAATACAAAATTTATATATTTTTTGTATAGATCAACATTTTCCTTGCCCTTATAGTTATAAGTTATGTTTAAATTAACATATACTTTATTAATTTTTAAATACTTAAATAAGTTCAGGAAACCCTTGGAAGTTTCCTTTTAGTAATTTGTGATATTAGGATTATTTTGAAAAGGGGGAAATTTTTTTGTTTCATTTAGTGACTTTGGACCCGTTCTTCCCCGTTTTTGGACTTTTGTGTTTGCAATTTCCCCCCAATATATTCAGTGGACTTTGGATCAACCACAAGGTGTCCAAGCGTGACTAGGATCCTCACTGATTGAGGTTTTTTTTTTTATAAAACCCTTTTTACTTTAGAATTAATATTTATTAATTTTTAAATATTAAATAATTTTCCAGGAAAGCCCTGGAATTTTTATTTTTATAATTTTTTGCTTGATGCAATTGGAATTTTTTTATAAAATCTTTTTTTTAGAATTGAAATTTTTTAATTTTTTTAAATACTTAAATAAAGTTCCAGGAAAGACCTGGAAGTTTATTTTAAAAAATTTTTTTACTTGATGCAATTAAGATTTTATTAATTTTTTTGTTAAGAGTCCCTAAATAAAGTTCTAGGAAAGTCCGAAATCTATTTTTATAATTTTTTTGAAAATTGTAACATATTTCCTGTCTAAATTTAAGACAAAATTTTTTTCTTTTATTTTCATTACTCGAGGATTTTTGTAAAAAAAAAGAAATGTTTTCAAAAAGGTAAAATTTTTAAAGATCAGAGCTGTCAAGGTTTGAAATTTTTTGAAACCATAAGACATAAATTCAAGACCTTATCGAAATAACCTTTTAGATACTGCCTTCATTTCTTTTTTATGTACTGCTGTAAAACAACAACCTCCACTGGCCGCTGTCCGGGACGTCATCCTTAGCTTTCAGGGACGTACTTGTTGAGGGTTCATCAACCACGACCTCAGCACGGGAAGAAGGATATCTGCTACAAAGAGGTCACAAAGCCAACTTCAAAGTCAGTTTCGATTAAATTTCAAATCTTCTTTTATAAAAAAAAAAAAATTTGTAGTCAACATTTCAAAGATTGTACCAATATAAAAAAAATTATTTTGTACATATAAATGTATATCTATTAAATTTGTTTTTAAATTTTTTTTAAATTTTGCATTAATTGTTAGGGGTTGGTTGTCTTAAAATTTTTAAATCTATTAAAAATTACTAGCGTGCTCAGACCCTTTACGCCCTGAGCTAACCAACATTTTTTGCACAGAGGCAAAGGGAAAAATACTCTCTAAAATTGTGCTCTTTCCTCTTGTTTTTTTTCCATCTCCATGTATGGAAAAAAAATAGGAAAAGGAAGTAATAAAATATATATATATAGTTTTTTTTTTCCTGACCGTTTATTAAATTAATAATTTTTAATTTCCTGGGTTTTCGGTCATTTTTTAAAAATTAAATTGAAATAAAATTAAAACATTTCTTTGACTTTTTCGGTTTTTTTTCCAATTAAAATATAGAATCTAAAAACAATAAGATGTTCTTAATGTCTTTATATATACAATTGGAAACAAACAAATTCAAATATTAATTAAAGGAAACAAATATAAAGTTACATACCTTTTGCCTTTCATAAACACACTATCTAAATAAAAAATTTAAAAAATTCAAAAAAGATAAAAAAAACAAAAACTAAACGATGAAACTATTACGCTTTACATCTTGAATGTTAGTGATGAAAAATAGAGTATATTTTATAAATGCTGGGTCTACCCTAACTGTACATAACTTTGGGCTTTCCAGTCTAATGGTGGTAAAAATTTGCATTTTTATCCTGTAATTGGTCGTTATAGACGATCTTAGATTACCAGTGTCAGTCCCATTTTGGACTGCATTAATCTAAGTAGTCTATAACGACTTTAAGGATAATAAATAATTTTTACAAACTGGAAAAAAGAATTCGTTAGATAGCCCTTAAAAATATATATTTTCATCATACATTCAAGATGTAAGCTATATTTTATTCGTTTTTGGTGGGTTTTACAATTTTTAAATCTTTTTGGGTTTATGAAAATAAAAATTTTTTTTAATTAATATTTGTTATTTTTTGTTTCAATTTATATATAAAACATTAAAAATTTTTTGTTCTAGTTCTTTATTTGGAAAAAAAAAGTTTTATTTTTATTTCAAATTATTTTAAAAAATAAAAAAAAAAAATTTTTAAAATTATTAATATATATATATTATTTATATATATATATATATATATATATATATATATATATATATATATATATATATATATATATATATATATATATATATATAAATTTTGTCGCCCATTGCCGCCTTTTAAAGTTATTAACAAAAAAGACCCATATAACTTATATTTAAAATTCTAAAAATCATTTGTGTTTTAATTTGTTTACCTTTTTTAAGGCATTTACTAAAAAAGGTAAAACTTTGAATAAAAAATTTTAAGTTTTCATATGTTTTTTTTTAAAAAAATTAAATTAAATAATTTACATAAGTTTGGGTCGTTTTAAAACACCCTTCCTAGCGGGGGTTAAAAACTTAAACAGATAGGTTAAACCTCTTTTAGAACGGCACCCTATGGAAATAATACAATGCAACCCAAGTTACGTATGGAGCAAGAAAAAGCAGAAATGAATGTATCTTGCCAATAATGATACATTCATTTTGTTTAATTGTTGCTATCGACTCCAACTCCACGGCTGCTAAATAATTTAAAGTCGGAATCAAAGGCCTTTTTACTATTTCATATAGAATTGAGAAAAACTTTTTTACTAGGGAAAAGTACTTTTTTTTAGTGTTTGTGGGTTTCCTCATTGCATAAAATATATTTTATTTTAAAAGCTAGTAACCAATGAAAAATGTTACCTTTATCGTAGAAAGATATATTTTTTAAAAACTAAAATAAAATAATTATATTTAAATTATTACTTGTATAAAAAAATAATCTTTGACCAAATAAAAGACGTTACCCAAATCAGGACTCGAAAGTAAGTGTTTTAGGGCTAAAGAGACAAATTTTAACTTGCAAATGCCCTAACACTTGGGCTCATATTTGCATGGAATAACTTTTGTCAAAATATAAGGTGCATTTAGATTCTTTAAGGCTTTTCTCGAATTTTAAAAGGATTATTTCTCGGATTTGGCCGGTTAGTGCATTTTATTTAAGTAATAAACATCTAAATGTAAAAAGTTCGAATAGAGGAATGAACTTAACATTTCATTTAGTTGCAGGAGTATATAATTTTTACTTGTTACCATCTAAATATATGCAATTTTGTTATTAATGAGGGGTTTCATAAGCCACTTTTATAGAATGTTTTTGGTTGAGCATGAACCTCTCATGCACTGTTGCCGACATCCTCTTTTAGTAATCTAAACAGATGATGGATGTGGGAGCACCTCGCAATTATTTTTTTTAGTATACTTTGTGCTTGTCGTATGATGTTTAATGGTTTAAATGAGGGTCACACTAATAAGGGAAATTATTGATACTCGTTCTCCTTGAAAATCAAAAGAGAACATCCTGTCACTAAAACCTAGATGCTTTATTTAACTTTTTGTCAATATTGTTTAGGTGGGCTTGTCTAGTTGAAACCTGAATGTGTTCTTAAGTTTTTAGTATGCATTACATAAAACAATTATCTCTAGAAAAAAAGACTTACAATAAGTTCTCGTGTGGTTTTTGTGTTTAATTGTTTAAAAATTATTTAGACAATGTCCGTCATGTTATTGAAAAAATGTCATTTATTTATCTTCATAAACTAAAGGTTTGATGACAATTCTGTATAAAACGGATTTAAATGTTCAGTAAAAATATGACTTAATAATGGTGATAAAAGTTAACCCATGCCATCCCAAGTTTGTTTATAAAAGTCTGTATTGAAACATATTTTGTTTTCAAAAAGTTAATAAGTTTAGAATAAAGTATAGTTTCGTTCTTTTATTAAGTAAACATCTTTTCTTATAAATTTCTTAAAATATTTAACGTTTTAGTGACAGGGACATTTGTAAATACGAATCCGCCCCAAAGCTATTGTCTTTGCTAAAAACTCGTAAGAAAAATGAAAAAAGCAAAATTGGGATCTGCTTTCATTAAAAATGTCCGGAACATTTTTAAATTAACAAAAATAAACAAAAAAAATTATTATTCTTTTTACTTTAATGGTTTATACCTTTGTAAGTAATCAATTGTAAAGATAGTTAGAGATTCGACCGCAAAAATTTTCAGGTGTCTGTTTTTATAATAAAAGTTAATTTCTATGAAATTCATGATAGAAAATCAAAAACGTAGGGTTGCCTGGACGTTTGCGGGAACTACCTAACTACCTTTAATTAAATATACCGGGAATCCAAGGCATGGCTTAACCCCTCTTTTACTGAAAATTAAACTCTTTTTTTATTATATTACCTGAAAATACTACATTTTTATTTAAAAATACAGTAAATATGACATTTTAGAACAGCGCACGGAATTTTTTTTCCCCATCCCTCTTTCCGTGCGCTTATCAAAAATCCATCCATGGAAATTTCATAACAACGACTTATTTATTAATGCATATTTTTTTTTCTGTCAGTGAAATTTATCCATTTTTAAAAAATGAATTCAGATTTGGAAAAAATCCGGATATTGATATTATATTACAACAACCGGCATGTGGTCAGTTTATTACCAGTGAAATCAGGTTGAGATATAACATGAATATCACTTTTTACCAAATGGCGGACTTGAAAAGAATCAAAATTGTGAGTGTAGATACATATTCTCTTAGTTTATTTTCGAAAAAGCCAAATCAAAATGATCCACCTTATGGAGTCGATTCTACATGTAAAGAGTTGTTTGGCAAAAAGAAAATACCACAACCAAAAAAACTATTGCTTTTTGAAACGACAAGCTGTAGGATATGTACCAAAGAAATTCAAGGTTCTTACATTAGAGCAAGTAACCAAATTTTTTGAAGCTTCAGATGGACAATATCTCTGAAAATAATTTTAGTGTTTGCCATCTTCGGGGCATGCCCAAGTTGATTTAATACGTTTGAGTTTAGACGATGTGGAAGACAATGGGCGTTTCCTTTCTTGTTCTTACGAGATGGAAAAACTCACAGGTCAAAAAGTTTTACCATTACCAATGAAAATTGCAAATTCAATCCCTGCACTTTACCGTAAATACGCAGATCTCCGCCCTAAAAATATGGAAGTAGAATATTTTTGTTGCAAATCGAAATCAAAGATGTTACGCTCAACATGTTGGGTGCCATACTATCAGTGGTATTCCAAAACTTGTTGCAAAATACTTAATACTAAAAAATCACAAGAAATACCGGACATGGGCTAAGGCGTTCTTCGGCTGTTTAAAAGCGGCTGATTTGCTCACTTTAAAAACACGGAGGATGACTTTCTTCCAATGTAGCAGAAGGAATATAGAAGTCCATACAAAGAAAAATTGAAGTATCCAAAAAAGTTGTTTAGGCCGACGGAAACTACAAAATCTTAACAGTCAATCAAAAAGAAAAAACATGCACGAACACTCCGCTTAACATTTTTAGTTCAACCAAAAGAAATAAAAAAAGGGATTGAGCTTTAACAATAATACGAATTGTACAATAAATTTAACCATTAATCATAACGGTTCCGTCAAAATTAATTTCTAGATTTAATTTTTGTAATTTTTTGGAATTTGTTTTACATTTTTAAAAAAATTAAAATAAATAATCGCAATTTTCTTAAATAATTTTTTGCGATGTTTTTCGTTTATGTTCTCAGGCCTAAGTAAATAAAAATATATCGTTTATTCACGTCCAGAAATGGATTTTCCGTTCTTGCGACTTCCGTGTTCGGCTGGAGAGAATTTGTCACGTGCGCACGGAAAAATCGTCATTTCCGGACTGGTAATGAAATATACTATAAAAGTCAAGTGTCTGCCTGTGACTTCCGATTTCACCCAAGGGCTTCTACTGTCAATATTTAAATGAAACATCCTTATTCCAATGAAAGGCACTTATTACATTATTAGATTCCGGAACATTCTAAGTCTAACGGCAACCCCTGTCAAACTTTAACAGTTAAAAGATTTTAAAAAAAAAAAACAAAATTAAAGCTATCCAACTTGACATATGGGTGAATGTTGGAATAGAATGGTTTTAAAAACCCCAAAAAATGAAAAAATTACAGGGTGTTGTACATCAATATCGAAGTTCAGTGAAACGTCCTTTTCAAAAAACTGTCAAATTTGACTTATTTAATATCCCAAGTTTATTTTTCTATCTTAAGGGCGTAAAGAGGGTGAGCCATGCTCCGGGATCCACCTATTTTTAAATTTAAAAAAGTTCTAGGCTAAATTTTGCCACGCTACTCTGCTGTAATCATTTTACTATCATGTTCATATATAAAAATTAGGTATTCTAAAAAAAAGATACCTGCCGATTCAACGACCAAATGTTGGACTAAGAAAAAAGTTTTCTTAGATCTCTCTTAGGACCTCCATGCGAAAAAAATCATGCTATGATGGGATATTATGCCAAATTTGTTATAATCGATTCGATCATATTTGCACACTGATGTTACAGTTTAATTTCGTTTGAAAAAATGGACAATTTTCGAAATTGGGCGAGTCGAGGATACAATTTTCAATTTTTTTTTTACATATCTAGAGTTTAAACTTTTTAATATTTCTTTAGTTTTCTTTTTCAATATAATGCTATAATATTTTAACAATAAAGTGATTTACCATCAACAAACGATATTCAGTAATAACAGGGCTTTTCTCAAAAATTTTTTTTTTTCACAGGTATCTCCAAATAATTAAATTTTTGTGCTTACTAATACATCGGTGATACCACCTTTTAACCCTAGTTGTATTACTAGCAAATTTGTGGTCGCGTTGTGCTAAATTAATAAAAAATATAAAAAAATAATTAAAGTCATCATGTCGCAAATAAGGGTATACATTATTAAAGCCCAGCGCCGAAAGTAGCGTTTAAGAAGAATATGTGTATCATTAAGTATTGTTTGTTGACCATTTTAAGGAAAAACAAAAGACCAAAAGTTTACTTTATTTACCTACAAAAAAAATGACCAAACTAAATTTGTTTTTTAAATATTGTTAACATGTTAAGCAAAACTTTTATCTGGATCAATCTTGCACCCCGCACAAAGTTTTAATTTGATTCAATAATTTTTATTTTTGTAATTAAATATTTTTAGGTTTATTTAAGGGTTTATGTTTCCTAAAATATCTATAATTACATCATATTTTAAATCGGTTATATTAAAACAAATTATTGCATTGTTTCGGAGCTTTAAATGTAGTGGTTTTTATTTTTTAAAAAAATAAAAACAAGACTACTTAAAAATACGGAATTGTAATATACACTATACAATCTATTACCAAAAAATGAATATTGGGGAAAATGTATTTTATGCGTCTTTATTAAAATAAGCATTATAAATTAAATTTGCTTTTCTACATTATAAAAAATATTTTTTATAATAAATAGTATTATTAAATTGGAGGAAATTTTAATAGAAGTGACAAAATTGTTAATATAATTAAGTTTAAATTTTGCGTAAATACCAAAATCAATAAATACGTTGTTAAATCTTAAGTTAATTTACATAACAATGAATTTCTAAGCGTAAACAAAAAATTTTCCTGAATTATTCGGTTCACTAATTGGCAATAAAAAGCCAAACCAGGAGGGTGTGAATAATTGCCAAATAATAACAACATATTTTTATATATTGAAAACATAAAATTTAAATAAAAAAATAAAATATTTGGGTGCTATACCACGTTTTCAAAAATCTTTATTTGGGTATTATTATCGTATACAAGATCATCCACCAAAAGTCCTTTTGATGTATGAATATTTATTAATAAACAATTTAGTATAGACAACTAAATCACACAATGCACACATTTTGTACATAGTATTAACTTGTCATTTAAATTTTAACATTACAACGGTTGACAGACGGGTTGCCTAAAAACCAGAAAAATCAAGAAAAATTATATTTTCAAAATTTACATTAAATAAAAAAACGAACCCAAAAAATTTAATTCAATAACTTGGGTTTAAATTGACAATTAGAGTTTTAACTTTTAAATTGCTTCGATAATTTATAGCCCTTATTAACACCTTTATTCGTTAAATAGACAAATAATCCAGATTTTGGCAATTGTTGTTAAACAAGGGCATCAAATTCCACCCCGTGGCTACGAAGACCATCATGCATAAATCACTCCTAATCAAAAATATGACGTTGCTTGGCTCTTGGGGACACATACTAAAGTTATTATCATCCATTCGTATTGCCGTGATTCGAACGGCGTGTAAATACGCCAAAAACCCGATCCTTGGGGCAAAACGGTCGTCCGCATCGTAAGTTAAAATTTCTGCTGGCGCTTGATTTTTGGAAAGACGCGACGACGGTTCGACTCAAAGCGTTCCACTGATAATTTGTGAGGCTTTTATTCAAAAGTGACGGAATATTTTTTTGCATGAGTGGAGTTAAGGGAATAGCGGCCCCTTTTACTTGTTTTTTTATTTAAAATGCTTCCTCTTTATGCGTAACCGTAGGACGCAAAAAAAAATCATTCAATTCCTGTAATTGGGGCAAAACACGCATTCAACACGTCGTTCCGATGGAAGCATTTGAATGGATGAAAATAACCGTAGTCTGTGGACCCTTTACAGATCGCATGCCCGATTGTTTATAACACAAAACGCGGTACCGGCGGTTACAATTTCTGTCACTAAAGCTGTAATCAATATGATGTTTCTTTAATGTTTAGGTTATTAAATTCAAATAAGTACCGATAAAAAAATGACATTTCAACTTAAATAAACTAAAACAAATTTATGCAAATAATTTTAAATTTCTGGGTTTTTTAGTTCTTCTTAATTTGTTTCATAAAGTTCACCTTTTAAGCTAGTAGTGCCATCTTGGAAATTAAAAATTGCAAAAGCTTTACAAGATTTAAATAATATATATAATCATTTACCGGTTAAAATAACAATTCAAATCAATTTTATAAAAAAATATTATTTTATTAAAGTTTACTTAATATTACATATTAAAATATCTAGTTATGATAGCATTTGTAACAAAAAATTTACAAAATCGAAAACTAAAATTTTCTGCCTATTCAGCCAAGTCATTTTACATCTAGGGGCTACCAAATAATTTTTTTTGAGCTTGTATTTTGTGACTTATTTCTTAGTAACTCTAATCTCGTTTAATCATAATTTTATAAACTATTCGCTTAAGTAATGTAAGGCTTTATGTTTATAACCAACACTTCTACTTATTTTTTATTTTACGAGGTAAAACTTATTTATTATATAAATAAATGGTTTTTAAATGCTAAAATTTTTGAGCAAATAATATAACTACAGGGAAAAGGAACCCATTAAAAGATTAATTTTTATTAATTTAGGAACCGGCAAAAAATACAGCTCTAAACTTATGAAAAAGTAAAATAAAAACTTATTTTTACTCATTTAGCTATACCGTCTTTTACAAGGGATGGTAGAACCCGTTTGAAAACGATACCGGTATTTTTGTTGGTCATTTTCGTTAAGCTGCATAAGGTTTGTATTTTGTATACCCAATATTTTATTTCTATTTCAGCACTTTGACTGCAGAGCCAATTTTGGGTGTTTCTCCACTAAAGCCATGTCAGGCAGTTATGACTGACATGGCTTATTGCACTTGAACCGTATCAGTCTTATTTGCTGAATGTTATCCATTTTATGCTAAAGTTAAAAATGGTCGCTTTCAATGGAATTGGTCGATTTCTACCATCCACGTCCAGGGTCGAAACTGATGTTTAGACTCCGATGAGAAGGCCACTCTCAGTCATTCTTAACTGATATGGCAGTTAAAGTTTTAATTATATAGGTTGACTAAATATGTGTTAACACGTAAATATTAAGTGTGACTCTTAATTTTTTTAAATCGTTCATAATACTCAGAAAAAGCAGGGCGTGCTTTTAAAGGGGCGGGAGATCTCTTGTATAAACTTGTATATATATATATATATATATATATATATATATATATATATATATATATATATATATATATATATATATATATATATATATATATATATATATATATATATATATATATATATATATATATATATAAAAAGTGGAAGGGTAGTCTTGAGACTAGTTGAATACAAAGGTTCTAAATTCTTGGGGATTCGGTCTGGGGCTGAAGTAAAATTTTTTTACTGAACGCCGAGCTTTCGGAAATTTATTTTTTCCTTTTTCAAGGCTACAATAAAGAAAAATCTTTTACAATCAAAAAATTAATCTATAAATGCAACTTATTGTTTTAAAAATAAAAAAATATACAATAAAATACAACAATAAAACTTACGTAAAGTAGTTTTCTTGGCTAAGTCATTATAAAAACATAATCAATTTATTGTTTACATCTTGTCTCATAATTTTTGAATTTATTTTTTTTAACATTTATACATTTGTGGTTTCTAGAACATCTTGAAAAATACTGTTAAGTTAATAATATCGAAATCAATAGCAGTAGTGGTATTATCAGGACAACATTCCTTTGTAGGGTTTTTTTCTTTTTTGTTATTTCGTCGAAAAAATATGTATAAAAGTGTGCATGTCGGTAATTTTACAGAAAATTCTTTTAAAAATTATTTAGATTTTTCTTTCTTTATATTTTATTATACAATTATTATAAAAATAAGAATGGATACAAAAAAATTCTTTCTAAATTAATTATCGTTTTTTTTAAGTTTTCTGATAGGCTAGAATAAATTATGTAGATCGTCAATATCTTTTCTTTTATTCATGCAACAACTATCCAGGAAAATCTCCACCATTTCTAAAAACTGTCTTTTGTTTTTGTTCTTTTCTGTATTAAGTACTTTTGCATTAGCAAAATCTATGTTATGATTGGTCATAAGGACATGTTCTGATAGGGTACATGTTTTTTAATTGAGTCTCCAATCGCTCTTATGTCTGGTAATGCGTTGCTGTAAAACAGTGGAAGTTTGTCCTATATAGTTACTGTTGCATTCTATGCATTGAAGAGAGAAAACAACATTCGATTTATTTAAATCACTATCTGTATCTTTTAGCCTGTACAAACTGTACAGTTTGGGTATTTCTCTAGAAAGCTCATCTGTTTTATCCAATAATAACCAACCAACTAACATTTTTCGAAATATTAGTGCCTTATCAACTGAGAATCAACCCTCTTATTATTTTTCACTACCATATTGCGGTGAAACTTTTCACAAATTAGCAAAAATTTTAACTAAACATACAGGCCTTAAAATAAGTGGAAAACAAATTTTAAAAATTGAAAACACTTTTTCCAGGCTTAAAGATACAGATAGTGATTTAAATAAATCGAATGTTGTTTACTCTCTTCAATGCATAGAATGCAACAGTAACTATATAGGACAAACTTCCACTGTTTTACAGCAACGCATTACCAGACATAAGAGCGATTGCAGACTCAATAAAAAAACATGTACCCTATCAGAACATGTCCTTATGACCAATCATAACATAGATTTTGCTAATGCAAAAGTACTTAATACAGAAAAGAACAAAAACTACAAATAACGATGTGTATATTTAATCTAAATAAATTTAAATGAAGATTTGAAATTCTCAAATTAAAACGATATAGTCTTGGGGATAT
Source organism: Listronotus oregonensis (assembly GCA_019359885.1). Classification (NCBI taxonomy): domain Eukaryota; kingdom Metazoa; phylum Arthropoda; class Insecta; order Coleoptera; family Curculionidae; genus Listronotus; species Listronotus oregonensis. The sequence goes on from JAHBCN010004554.1 coordinate 12,113, forward strand.
ACAAAGCTAAGATAACCTTAAACTAATATTATTATGCTTAAATTTAGTATATTCTTTTTTCCGTGTAGTATTTGAAGCAATTACTTGCGATAGATTTTAGTGTATTAGGAAAAATATTCATTGAACAATAACACGAAATTTTATTAATAAAACAAGTATTTAAAAATAGAACCTTAAGTCTCAATTTAAAATAAAAGTTTTCTGGAATAGGCTCCTATTGAGGAAACCAAAGCATAGACGAATCTTTGACGAAGCGTTACTTTAGTCATCATAACGACAAACAATTAGTTAGATAAAAACCTTTCTCCTGGTATTACAAGTTTTGAATTTGAACTTTGCGTCTGAGCTACATTGTTTATTTTGATCCTTACCAAGGCTTTTCACCAACACTCCCCGAATAGTAGAATCATATGGGACTCGGTGCATCTGTGTCTGGTAATAGGCATATATTCCACAGGAACAACCATTTAAAACATTTCATTTGCATTATTTTTTAAAGACTTAAAATTGACAGAAATAAAAGCTACAGGTGTAATTGGAGAGAATCGTATTTGACAGAGACCAATGCCGAATTCAGCTAAAATAAAGAAAAAAAAAGAGTTTCTTTTTGGGTATGTTTTAACAGATAAAGAAACTGCAATTTGTAAGTAGAATCACAATAACATTGTGATCGTGTGTTTTACACCTTTCCAGTTTTTCCAATAAAGTTAAACGTTTTTTTAAACAGAACAAAAGCATATCAATGTAGATCAACCTACTCTTTTAAAATTTTACAACGAAAACATAAGAGGCATTGATAGGGGTGATCGAAATCTTAGTGATTACAAAGTAGCTTAAGGGGATAAAAAGTGGTACTTTTTATAATTTTCCATTTGTTTAGACATGTCACTTTAAAACTCTTGGCATCTAAATTAAATAAATGTAATAATTAAAAGCATAATATGTTGAAAATTCCTGGGTCTGTAGCTTCAGAATTACTAAAAAAGCATAAAAGAATAATTACAAAAAGGGGACAATCAAAACTACAATAAAATGTTAATGAGTTTTATGGTTGTAGCAGATTGGACCATATATTTGTGCATATTGAAAGTCAACGCCAATGTGGCCTATTCCTTAAGAAAGCTTAATTAATCTGTCCCAAATGTGACTTGGGATGACATCCTAAAAACTTTTTTTTTAACAACTATATTAATATAAAATTGTTTATTATTTTTAATAAATAAAAAAGTCTTTTAAATTTTGACCACTTTTTTATTTTTATTAGTATATAGCTTCACTATTATTTTAAAAGGACGACACAAAAGCTACAAGAAAAAAAAAGTTAAAAAGTAAATAATGTTAGGGTTAAATCGGTTAATAAAGCTAGTGTAAGGTGACCAAAAAATAATAAGAAAAATAAAAAATGATTATAAGTTTGGTATAACTAAATGGGGTAAAAACCCAGTTAGCAATATTATAGCCCCATTATAAAAATATATCACAAGTGTCAAAAGTTTGCTCCAAAACCTGTGATAGAATACAACATCGTTTTGTGTTAATTACTTTAAATTGGTATGATATAAAGTTTATGAAAAAAGTTATATCAAATCAGAATGTCCGTTCGCAAAAATAAATCGACCATTTCCCGAAAATTTTATTTGGGTCATGTTAAAGAAACTTATACAAAATAAAAAAAAGGTGATTTTTAATATTTAAAATAAGATTTTTTTATCGTTAAAACGAGATTTATATGTTAATTAAACACGTTAAGCCCCAGGCCACTCAGAAATGAATTTCATCTCAGACTAAACATGTATTTATTTGCAATTTTAGGTTAAGACAGACGTCATTGTTTGTCTTACCCTACCAAACAATAAATACTTTTATTTTTGGTAAACAAAGCCGTTGTTTATACAAAAGATTTTTGTGTTTTAGGAATGCCCTGCATCATGTGTACCATACTGTGTCACAAGCAAAATGTCTAACTTTTGTAATATTTTTATTTTAAACACTGTAAGTTTTGTATATTTTTTAGTAATTTTAAATGCTTACAGGAAACATTTTACACCATAAAAGCAATCATTGTGCAAGCTGGACAGAACGTATAAATTCGTTTAATGTTTTTTTATAGCAACCCTAGCTGTGTGTCTGGGATGGCCACAGCAAGCTAAACAAAGTAGGCCACATATTATGTACATATAGTCCACGAAGAAAACGTAGTGCGTAACTGTAAGGTCCACATATGGAGTTTAACGTGTTAAGAAAAAAAAAACTGGACTATTATCTAAAGTAAAGGAAAAGAATTATAATCATAAGAACATCGAATACCATATTTTTTTGGATCAAGACATTTTTGACTCACTCACGTTAGACTACATACGAGTACATAGTTTTTCATTTCCATCTGTAAAAGGATCTGTGGGAGCCATTCTTGTCAAAAGGAATTATATGTATTTTGTGCAACACATAAGAAGAATAAACATTTTACGATTTTTTCTTAAATAGACTGAATAAGAGGCAAAAAGTATTTTTTTAATTTTCTCTCCAGTTTAATAAAAAAATTAAAATATATTTATTTAAAAAATATATAATATATTTATGTATTGTATGTCTTAAAAATAATAATTAAACTATAATATTATACAAAAAAAAGTGTTCTTTGTATATTTCTTTACCCTGTTAGGCTTACATTATAGGGTGAATAAATTTACAAATAAGACACACACACACGTATATATATATATATATATATATATATATATATATATATATATATATATATATATATATATATATATATATATATATATATATATATATATATATATATATATATATATATATATATACCAGGTGTTTCGCAAAGGTAGTTCCCCCTAAAACTTTTTTATTTTTTATGATAGAAAAATTAAATTTGGCTTGTCGATATATGACCTAAAGATGAATTAAATGACGGATTCAATTGTTTCTGATAATTTCCGGATTTACTGGAAATGACCTCAACTTTTAAATTTTAAATGGAACACCCTGTATTTTTTATCTATTCGATAGAAAATAACACGCCAAATACAATGACACCGCTTATGTCAAACTTTGACATTTTTCTTTAAAAATATTTAATTTTTTAAAATTCAATCTAGAGTGCCATGACGTCGTTAAAACAAGCAATTTTGAGTTTAGGAGGCGTGAAAAACTAGTTTTAATTATCTTATGTATTTTATGTCTTTTCCAGGAAAGTAAAAAGATTCCAAAATTATATATCTAGACATAACCCATTTTTTTAAATGGAACGATAGTGGCTCGTTGGCATATTCAAAAATAGCATTTTTTTAATAATATGATATCCTACATTTGATATTTAAAGTGAAATCAACACTAAAAAAGCTAAAAAATAGGAATAGTAGTTGTTGCTTGAAAGAATAATAATAATTATATTATTATTAATAATCATTATATATTTAGGTATTTAAATCAAAATGCCCTATTAATAAACACACCAATAACTTTAAATAACTAACTAACATGTTTAGCATCAACGTTTTTGTTTATTCCCAAGCCTACCTGACCAAATTGTCGAAAAATGCATATGACTCTTTTATAATTTTATAAGCAACAACAACTATGCATATTTTTTTGCTCTTTTTGTGTGGATTTAACTTAAAATATCAAGTGTGGGGTATCAAATTATTCACAAAAAATAGTTCTTTTCAAATATGCCGACGACCCACCATCGTTCCATTTGAAAAATTGAGTTATGTCCAGAAATATTTTTTTAAAAACTTTTTACCTCTCTAGAAAAGACATAAAATATGTCAGATAATTAAAACTACTTTTTCCCCTCTTAATAAAAATTGGTTTTTTTTAACGACGTTGGTTTTAAATAATTTAAAAAAATTAAATAATAAAAAAAAGTCAAAAGTGGACATATGGGGTGTCATTTTCTATCGAATGGGTAAAAAAATATAGGGTGTTCCATTTAAAATTCAAAAATTGAGGTCATTTCCGGTTAAACCGGAAATCGTCAAAAATAATTGAACGTGTCATTTAATGCATTTTTATGTCATATATCGACACGCCAAATTTCATTTTCCCATCTTAAAAAATAAAAAAATAATATATATATATATATATATATATATATATATATATATATATATATATATATATATATATATATATATATATACCAATGGATAATTTTTAAAAGCTTTGAATTAACTTTAAAATCAACATATTTTATGTACAAAAATAACTTTTAAAACAAGTAGAAGGATGTCAATGGTCCTCATATCAATTAAAACTCAGATGGTTTGGAGGACCTCGAAAGAAAAAGTAATTGCCAAACTGGATTTTCGGCTTCCTTTCTTTTTAGATATGTGGATGATTGCCTTCACAGTTCCTATAAATAAATGTGACTATATTCTTAACTGTTTTAACGCCTTTCACGAAAAACTTAAATTCACCATAGAGTTAGAAAACGACAGTAAAATAAACTTTCTAGATATGACCTTACACAACAAAAATAATAATATTAAAACAGAATGGTATACAAAAAAAAACCTGGTCTGGCCGATATATTAATTATTTTCACAACATCAATATCGCAAAGAAATCTGTGATTGTCGGCCTCGCCGACAGAGCTATAAAACTGAGCAGCTTGGAATACCAATTTAAGGCTATTAACAAAGCTAAAAATACTTTTATTAAAAATAACTACATAAAAAATTATTTAATACCATCTTTAATAACAGTTGCAAAAAGCAATAACCCTAACCCCAAATACAATAGACAAAAAATCAAAAATATTTATCCCTTCCATACGTTCAGGGACTCTCGGAGGTTACAAACAACTTTAAAAAAACATGATATCGCTGTGTGTCATAAAAGCCACAGTGTTCTCCAAAGAAAGTTCTTTAGCGCACTAAAAACTAAAACCCCTAAACACCAAAAAACTCAAATATCTACCAAATTCCATGTAACGACTCCTAGTGTCTATATTGGCCAAACAACACAATATCTCAAAAATCGATTAAATGGGCATAAATATAACAAAAAAAAATAAAACAGCTTTAACTAAACACGAAAATGAAGCAAAGCATACTTTTAATTATCAGGACACAAAAATTTTAAAAACAGAACCAAATCAGAAAAAAGAGAATTTCTAGAAATGCTTTTCATTAAAAACATGAAAAAATCTATAAATGATAAAACAGATATTAAAAACCTAAGCCAATATTACTATAACGTCATTAATTAATTTCAGTTTTATCGTATCATGCAAAATTATTTTTCCCACTCTCCTTACACTCAAATAATATAATAACTTTTCTTAAAAAAAACCTATTTTCATATTTAATCTTCATAGCTAAATAAAAACAACAAATACTATTCTTTATATTTTAAAAAACTGTTTTTAACATTAATTGTAAATTAAAAAAAAAATGTTTTGGACTCTTATCTTGTCTCAGGATACGGAAGGAACTGCTTACTGCCGTTTCAGTATAAATAAATATTTTAATTGTGCATGTCCTGAAGTTTTTTAAAATGTTGTAGATGTATGTGTTTATAAGTGTTTTGAAGTTTATTATTAATGGACAGATTTCCTTCAAGGGTAAGCCAAAAACATAATTAATTATTGTAAAATTGTAAGATCATTTTATGTAATACACAAAAGAAAAAGTTATAATTATAAGTAACCACTGCCATATTAATTTTAGATGTATAAACACTGATGAAGGCTTTTGCCGAAACGTTTGTAATTAAACAATATGAAAAATTAAAAATAACCTTTAATTTCAAAATAAATGTAACAAAACTATAAATATATATATATATATATATATATATATATATATATATATATATATATATATATATATATATATATATATATATATATATATATATATATATATATATATATATTTATATATATATATATATATATATATATATATATATATATATATATATATATATATATATATATATATATATATATATATATATAATATAAAGGGTGCCACAGATTCGAGTGCATGCATGGGGATCTCGGAAACCGTAAGAGATACGAAGTCGGTTAAATTATGGCAAAGTTGTGCATTTAGGTGCCTAACAACATGCCGATTAGAAAGTTGTAAAATTCCGAGTACTTCCGGAGATATCCGGAAAAAATCGAAATTTGCTGATTTCGTTTTTATTTTTTTCTGACGTTATTTAAAGAGATATGAAAAAACAAAAGACACTTTCTCATGGCTACTTCTTAAGCTCTACAAAACAGCGTTGAGAGATTTTCCGTACGACGTTTCTTTTTCGTTAGACCATCATCAACTTTATTTTTTTAAAAACGGACCTAGGTTTTTTATTTTATTTTTTTAAACCTATATATATACAGGGTGATTGGTAAGTAGAGGCGAAAAATGAAGATCCGAATTAATTTTTTAATTCTAAATTAAAAACCAAGAATACTTTTTGTGCAAATTTTCCCTCTTTTATTTTTTTATCACATTGTGGGTGTCGCCAATCGTAGTTGGAGCTTTCAAACTATTACGTCATATGAAATCAAGTTTGACCTTCGTCAAAAGTTAGACACTTATCAATTTGCTGTTGAAAAAATCAAAAGAAAATGGAATTCACTAACGAATACGGTAATATTGTTTATGTGTATGGGTTTAACATAATAATTATTAAGTATGTGCAAGCAAAGTGCCTAACTTTTGACAACAGGCCAACTTGATTTCATATGACCTAATAGTTTGAAAGTGCCAACTAAGATTAGAGACACTCACAATGTGATTAAAATTTTTTTTGCCAAAACTTTATAGTAAAATATCTTGGAAAAAAAGGAAAATTTGCAAAAAAAGTATTCTTGTTTTTCGATTTAGAATTAAACAATTAATCCGGGTCTTCATTTTTCGCCTTTACTTACCAATCACCCTGTAACCCTGTATATATATATATATATATATATATATATATATATATATATATATATATATATATATATATATATATATATATATATATATATATATATATATATATATATATATATATATATATTTAAATTGTTGTTTTTGGTAAGTAATTAACAAATTTTACCCATCTGTTGTTAAAAAAAAAAATTAGGAGGCAAGGAGTTGGTCGTTTTTTACATTTTTATTTCTGGCCAGAGTGTGTATACTTATGAAAAAAGTTAAAAAAAAATGTTTTTAAATCTTTGGTTAATAACTAGTATCTGTCTCTTTACGGTGTTCAATGTTTAGTGTTAAATTTAAATCCTCCTATATATTGCAAAATTATTTGATATTGTGTGTGAGTAAGTTCTTCATTTTAAAAAAGCCTTTATAAAAACACTTTGTTAATCAGAAGTTCGCAAAATATAAGGCTTTATAAAAGGATTTTCAAACGAGACCAGCACAAATGTAAGTTAAGTTTATCGCTTCAAAGAAAGTTACATTCTAAAAGTACATAAAACTTCTAGTTCGCCGTATGCCGGAAACGTACTATTTCTGCAAAACGAAACCTTACAAAGTTTTATTTGCTTTAAACCAGACAGTTTTGTAAATCAGACATATAATTGGCAAACACTAAATTTTATATGTGTTAAATAGAGGTGTTTACACCAGTTAAACTATATTTGATGATCATTATTATTTTTTTTACTTTTTTAAAGCTAGTAATAAAAGCAATTAAAAAATTATCTTTAAATTAACCTTAACTAAAAAATTCCAGAAAAGAAAACAAATTTCAATCCTCAAAATTTTGTTTTAAATTTAAGATGTTTGTGGTAATAATTTTTAATTAATAAAGTATTAGCATTGGTTTTAAATTTTTACCCAAAAATTTTTACATTTTAATAAAAGGAAAAAAAAGATTTAAAAAATACGTACACAGATATTTTTGTATTTAATAACACGGCACAGATGCCAAAACTACTATACTTTATTTGTGGCTTAGGTATTTATTTGTATACCTTTATTGTTTTTTTTTTAATCTTGAGACACTCCACGAAGGCTGAAGGCCTAAGCACTAACAAACCATGGGTGTCTTAAGTGTGGTAAAAGAAAGTTTATTTACACGGGACTTAAATATTACGAGATTTGGAGAAGAAAGAAAAAATTCTGCGGGTAGCAGGTATCATAGTCTGGACACTCTAGAGATAAAGAAATGAAGAAATGAAATTAGAAAATGGAAAGTTCGGGGTAGCTCAAGTTAGACTGTGCATAAAAGTGGCACTTCGTGTTGCTCTGCTGAAAGCTGCCAGAGGAGGAATTATACCAGCCAATTGTTTGGAGCAGAAGCCATGAAAATACCTATAAAAGAGCGACAGATCTACTACCAGCCGTCGGTGGGCAAGAAAAGACAGCTTTTCTGTAAACATGGGATCATTAATTAGACAAACAGCTCTTCTTTATATGGAATCAAGAATACTTGTTGGGGACGCCATTCCCCAGACATGAAAACAATATTCCAAAGAAGGTCTAATTTGGGATACATACAAAGTAAACAGATAGAGAAAAAAAAATTATGGCCTGAAAGAGAAATCCAATCTTTTTTGAAGCTGCTGAGGCTATGGATGTTGCCAGTTAAGGTTATTTTTAAAAGTAACGCCAATAAGATTAAAAAACTCTTTGTTCTGCAGAAATTGGCCGATCACACGTAACGAATAAGCGTTAGCAGACTTTTTTCGCGACAGCGAATATGACTGTGTTTTGGAGGCATTATACTGGACAGGATTTTTGGCTTTCCAATTAAAAATTAGTTTAAGGTCTTGTAAAAGAGATAAGTGCATTACCCTGTGCTTGTTTTACAAATCAGGTTTAGAGGCGGGTTTAACGAATTGAATATTAGAGTGAAGGGTGCTATCGTTAGCAGAACTATGGATAGAATTATTTGTGGACAAAAATAGATCGTTATTGTAAAGATAAAACAGAGTTACTGCCATTACTGAGACCTGGGGCTCCCCTGCATTAATTTGGTAGAAGCTGGCCATCTACAATAACTGATAAACGTCGGTTAGAAAGTAAACTGGAAAGCAGAGAAAAAAGTTTAGGAGAAAGACCGTAGAAAGAGAGTTTGTTAAGAAGCCTATCATGCCACCTGGTCAAAAGCTTTGGATATATCAAGAGCAACAATCTGTAATTTAACAAGGAACTTAATTAATTTTTTCTAGGTGTGTGAGACGAAGGAAAGAAAATCTGTTGTGAATCTTTTGTACGGTCTGTCATGTACAGGTGTGGTTTTTCAAATACATGAGTATTTAGGAATTTAGGATTTTTTCCATTACCTTAATAACAACTAAAAGGAGATACAGGTCTATATTTAGAGGGAAGACTTTTGGAAGCTTTCCATGCGTGCAGCTTTTCAGCTCCCTGGAAAAATGCCCGTGTCGTAAGGGATTCGGAAGAGGCGAGTAGAGATAGGTGCAAGCTCGGGGGCACTTTTTTTTAACCCGATTGCTGATATGCCATCCAGCCCTTGACCTTAAAAATGATATTGGACATTTTATGAGGGGTAGTTGTTGGAAGAGGAAGATTAACGGAACGATAAAGGGTAGAATTGACAGCGAATTGTTTGACAAATAGTTTGGCTTTTTCTTTGGAGACAGAATTCCGTCTTCCAAGTGAAACATTATTATTCATTAAATTTTAGGAAAAATGTTAATTTAGCTGTTTGAAAAATATTTTTTAAGTCCATTTAACAAAAATTGGTAAAAATATTAGTGTAAATTAACTTGCGGTTGGTAACTTTTCCGACGCACTAGGGTCAGGTCAGAATAATACCCTTGAGAATATCTTCACTCCATCTCAAGCCGACAGTCATAGAAAACCATTAGGAGACTGTGCTAGATACTGCGCCTCACGTGACAAAACAAAAACAAAAGTCAAGAGAAGGTCAGGGTCGCTCATATAAAAAAGTACCCCTGATGATGTTAAACAGTGCACTAGAGCACGCGGTAACATCCAAAAATTTAATTCCCCAAAAATTGGGGACGAAAAGCCATCTTTCATAGAAAAAACCGGACTACTACATAAACCTCACAAATCCTAGGCTATAATTCCGTGATGTGGTTTAGTAACGATCTATATCATCAATAACACTAAAATCTTGGACTTCCATTGTCTTTATTTGTTAATTGTTACACAACGTTTCGGTTAGTGATGTATCTCCAACCGTTTTCAAGTGATAACTAAAAGCTATTCCTAAAAGCTACGACTTATATACTATCCCTTGTTCACTGAAGCTTGACCGACTTTTCACGGTTCAGCAACGGCAGCCAGATATTCGGAATTTCTACACTAGGTTTGCTAAATACAACATTTTGGTTGTTTACAATAATTGCAGCTTCCTTAAATTTTCTTTTCTTCCAGTGGGTTTCTTTACGAATGGTTTTTGCTTCAGACCATTGTATGCGGTGTTGTTTTGACCAAGCGTGTTCGGCAATACCTGACTTCGACGTTTCACCTCGTTCCGTATGTTTTTTGTGTTCTTTAACTCTTACTTCGAGAGGTCTCTTGTTTCCCAATGTATACCTCACCACAATCACAGGGAATTTGGTAGATACAGTCATTGTTTGAAACATTATTGTCTGGTCTCGTTTTGGTGAGAATACTTCTTAGAGTAGTTTGGGATTTAAATGCCGTTTTAATATTGTACTTATTCGCGATTCTGCGGATCTTTTCCAAAGTTCCTTTAATGTATGGAATTGTCATGAATATTTGGTCACGTAGAGTCTCGTTCAAGTTAGAGTTTCCTGTCTTATTTTGATATTTTTTGATTGTTTCGTTTACTAGTCTCTCACTGTATCCGTTCTGCTTAAGATCCCTAGTTATGTTACCTATTTCCTCTTGCAGGGATTCCCTACTGTTGCATAAGGTCACTGCTCGATTGTATAGAGTACGTATAACCCCCCCTTTGGTTTCGTTAGAATGATTAGAATTTTGGTGTAAATATTGTCCAGTGTGGGTAGGTTTTCTGTATACCGAGGTTTGTACATGTCCATTATTTCGTTTGACTAGAACGTCGAGGAAAGGTAAGGCCGAATTTTGCTCCTTCTCCATTGTGAATTTGATACAAGGTCGGATGCAATTTAGATGTTTTAAGAAACCTTCAAGTAATTAAACCAAAAGTTTGGCTAAGATATGTTGACGATACTTTTATTGTATGGACAGGAAATGACGAAGAACTTGAAGGTTTCTTAAAACATCTAAATTGCATCCGACCTTGTATCAAATTCACAATGGAGAAGGAGCAAAATTCGGCCTTACCTTTCCGACGTTCTAGTCAAACGAAATAATGGACATGTACAAACCTCGGTATACAGAAAACCTACCCACACTGGACAATATTTACACCAAAATTCTAATCATTCTAACGAAACCAAACGGGGGGTTATACGTACTCTATACAATCGTGCAGTGACCTTATGCAACAGTAGGGAATCCCTGCAAGACGAAATAACTAGGATACAGTGAGAGACTAGTAAACGAAACAATCAAAAAATATCAAAATAAGACAAGAAACTCTAACTTGAACGAGACTCTACGTGACCAAATATTCATGACAATTCCATACATTAAAGGAACTTCGGAAAAGATCCGCAGAATCGCGAATAAGTACAATATTAAAACGGCATTTAAATCCCAAACTACTCTAAGAAGTATTCTCACCAAAACGAGACCAGACAATAATGTTTCAAACAATGACTGTATCTACCAAATTCCCTGTGATTGTGGTGAGGTATACATTGGGGAAACAAAGAGACCTCTCGAAGTAAGAGTTAAAGAACACAAAAAACATACGGAACGAGGTGAAACGTCGAAGTCAGGTATTGCCGAACACGCTTGGTCAAAACAACACCGCATACAATGGTCTGAAGCAAAAACCATTCGTAAAGAAACCCACTGGAAGAAAAGAAAATTTAAGGAAGCTGCAATTATTGTAAACAACCAAAATGTATTTAGCAAACCTAGTGTAGAAATTCCGAATATCTGGCTGCCGTTGCTGAACCGTGAAAAGTCGGTCAAGCTTCAGTGAACAAGGGATAGTATATAAGTCGTAGCTTTTAGGAATAGCTTTTAGTTATCACTTGAAAACGGTTGGAGATACATCACTAACCGAAACGTTGTGTAACAATTAACAAATAAAGACAATGGAAGTCCAAGATTTTAGTGTTATTGAAACCATTACATTGTCTAACACTTTCAAAGAAGATCTATATCATGTTGTGTGCTTTAAGTTACCTTTGAATCATTCATACAGACGTGAAATAAGCAATTTTAACCATAAATTACCTTTTAAAATTAAAATACCAGTTTGGTAAAACATTTACCTAAATAAAATAAAAAAAATTAAACAGCTTGTGTACTTTCCAAGAAATTACCCAAATAAACTCGGCAACATCGCTCAAGGTCATGTACCTGCAGTACTGGTGACTCTAATGAAATACTATTTACTGGATTAAAAATAATAAATCAATTAAGGAAAGTTTATAGTCATGAATTAAAAATGAAACATTAACCTATGAAACAACTTTATATATTCAGTAATTTAATAAAACAAAGCGTTAGATTGTAATCTGATCTATATATCCGAAATAATTATATTTAATTAATTACAATAATTACCCTTCACGTAAATTTTCTTATATGACTTATTTTGTTTAGGTCCCTTTGCCATTCTTCAAGATCTTAATTTGATATTTGCCGGTTACACGTACTAGGTACCGTAAGATTTTTGAAGGTTTATCCGTTTTATTCCCCCCATTAACGTCTGGGTAAGGTTATCCAGACGCAACGTAGAGCTTACCATGTTTTTCACAGTTCTGACGTTAACTAATAGCTTTTACTTCTACATAAGTATTATAAGTTACTACTCTAGGTATTTTGTCACTCTGTATCTAAGCAGTCAAACCAAAATGTAAAACAGCCTCTTTAGGAAAACTGTCTAATAAAATATTATTAAATTTTAACAATTTATCGTGACAACTGCAGATTAATCGTCGTATAAACAGACATATATTTGTTTGGCAGAAACGAAAGCAGGGTTACTAAAAAGGATGTCCTGGCTAGAATAAAACGAAGTCACGTCTTTAGAAAATTTACTGCTCTGCCACCATCAACCATCCACACAACTTTAGAAGATAAGAAATTCTTTGCTGTTTTGCTCGAAAAACATTTCTCATTTCATACGTGTTAAGCACATGAATTAAGATGTTTTTCTTTCTCACACTTTAATTGCGTCCTATTACTTGCAATTTCATACAGCTATATTATATTTTATTTCTTTTTCTTTTCTGTTGATATTCCGAAATATTTTAACTGATACACGTAAAGCGGATGTTTTAAAATTAATTGTCAGCTCTAAATTTTGTTAAGAAATTTAACAAAGTGTCGACGCTCAATGGTAAGATGTTGCTTTTGAATATGAAATGTAGTGATTTGGTTATGTTTTTATAAGTTCCTAATCAGAGCTGGGACGGATTCTTTAAAAAAGGAATCGATTCACAAATCCGGATCCTCGTAAGGAAATCGAATCAGCAATACGAATCACGATTTATTTTTTAAGAAAAAAAGAAATCGAATCCAGAAAATCGATTCCTATTTATCGGATTACGAATCCGGATCATATTTTGTTTTTATACTTACAAGATTTTAGCACGGAGCCCGAGCCGCGATGTATAATTTTAGCCTTATTTTGAAGTGCTGCAATTTTAAGCCAAGTAAGTTATTTGTACTTAAATAGTCTTGAAATTTGAATATGTTACTTCTGAGATCAATATAAATCCACCCTTAAATGAAACATTTTTTCGAACTGTATTTCAAAACTTGCGATGCTTTTTTTAAATGTGATTTTTAAGATAAAGCGACTTATAAATGGGACAACTTATTGTAATTTTACGCGAAGTTTCACCAGTACCGTTTAATAATTTTTCTGGTTACGAAATATAAATATGTATTAAAATGTTAAACTTATTTTTAGATGACAGCCTGAATAGAAATAATTAAATGTCCCATTTAAAAGTCCCTCAGGGTTACCTCAAGGATAACAAAAAATATGAAGATGGAGCAATCAGATCTTTTAACATAAATACAAGTAAAATGTATGCCCATTTTTATATGCTACCCTCTACGTAAATATGCTCTATAGATTTGTGACGGATTCATGTTTCAGTTTGTTTTATTTGGGATACTCGCCTTACTACTTTTTGGAAAATGGGACCTTCTTGGTCCGGGTCCCGGGGTATACGCGCTGACCCTGCCCAGCCCTATTGACCCTCATGAACTTGCAAATCGGTTTCAACAGAAAAGAAGAAAACCCCCAAAAAACCCAAAAAATCACAAATACTAGTCTACGTTTCGGTGGCAAGTTGGCCACCGTTGTCAAGACAATAACTAAAACAAAAATTTAAACTAAATTTTAAACACCATACCACCCACCTTTCTGCTCTTTTTAAATACTATACATACACCAGTCCAATAACCTAGTGTCACTTATGACAAAACGTCATTAAAAAGTAAAAAAAGCTATCAGAATTTCCTAAGTTTTTAGACCATAAATTTCTTAAAATTTAGATTAATTTTTTGTTTTAGTTTCTGTTTTGAAAACGGTGGCCGACTTGCCACCGAAACGGAGACTAGTATTTGTGATTTTTTGGGTGTTTTGAGGGGTTTTCTTCTTTTTTTTTGCAGACGATCTGCAAGTTCATAGGAGTCAATAGGGCTGGACAGGGTCAGCCCGTATACGCCGGGACCCGGGGTATACGGGCTGAGCCCCAAGAGGGTCCCATTTTCCAAAAAGTAGTAAGGCGAGTATACCAAATAAAACAAACTGAACCACACTCTATGGTTACGAAAAAAATGTTTCATTTAAATGTTGTTTTACCGGACCTTAAAAATACCATATTTTACTTAAAAATCACATGTTATGTGTCTTTCCTTATTTCGAGATCTTACTAGGCAGATGTTTTAAAATTCTTTAATTCTCTCAAAAATCAATGTAATGCTGATTAAGAATCTTAGGTAAAAATTTGAAAATTTAAAATGAAAGATAAAAATGGCGGATTTTGGCATTTATAAACCAATTTGCCCCAGATTAGGCATATAAGCATTTTAGGGGGGCTAGATCAAAATTTGGAAATTAAGAAACTTGGGTGAAAATTTGGAAATTTAAAATGGCGTATTCAAAATGGAGGATTTTGGCTTTTGTCTCAAATTAGAAATATAAGAAATCGATTTGTTTTTTAAATCAGATCCTTCCAAAAAGGAATCGATTCCGAATCATTTAAAAATTATATAATGAATCCAAATCACGGATCCTATTTTTAAAAAGTAATCGATTCCAGTCTTCGGATCCTTAAAAAGGTATCAATTCCTGGATTCCATTCCAAAAGGACTCGATTCCTACCCAGCTTTGGATCTAATTTAGTTAATCTGCTTTTTTTAAGTAAACTTTAATTCGTAAGAATATTTTGAAAAGGTCATATCTGTCATATTTATCAATAACACTTAAAATAAACTAACCACTTAAAATAAAGTTTTCGTAGCGCAGCAAGATCATATTTAAAACACGGTTATTTAATATTAAACTGTGCATGCAGAAATCAAATGAAAAGTAGGGGGGAAGAACGATAAATGTCACAAAATAGGTAATTTGAAAAAAGAAAGCGTTATTTTATATTTTAAACTTTTACAGATGGATTACACAATTAAAAAAACAAAATTTAAATATCAGCAAGCTTAAATAAATTTTTTGATTTCGTCTCCAAGGTGAAGTCAATTCATATTTGTTATAAATATAAGACCTTATCTTCACTAAAAAGGTTTAATTTCTTAAGGGACCCGACGCGTTTCGGTTAAACAATCATTATCGAGGGTCAGTTTTATATCTGAAAAAATGTAAATGTATAACACTTATAAATAAATGAAAAAATAAAACTAAACTTATATCACTTTTGCACATGGCAAACAGCGTCAAAACACAAAAAACATACATTTTACAAAGGTTCATAACACTAATTAAAAACTAACAACAACCAAAACAGTAAAATATAAACATTCAGTTCCCAGTCATTTCTACATTTCCGTAAAATGGACAAATAAAATATCTTTTAAAAATACAGTTATTTGGTTTGATACATTGGTGCATTTTTTTTTAATTCAACATTTTAAATTTTTTAATAGGAATTCCATACTATAAAAAAATTACTTAAAGAACCTAACTACATGTGCTGCCTCTAGATATTGTCTACCAATGGGTTCATTTAGGCTTGTAACGTCTCTAGAAATTGCTAACTTTGCTATTTCTATGTTTTTTAGAGCATCTAATTTTTGGCTATTTGAAATATTATGCAGCATTTTAAAGTTGTCTTTAATATTAAAATTATGATTTGATTCTTTTAAGTGGACTCCAAGGGCTGATCTGTTATCGTTAGGAGATTTTTGTAAGTTTAGATGTTCTTGTATTCTTGTTTTAAAAGTTCTCCCTGTTTTTCCCACATATTGTGAGTTACATTCACCACAGCTTAGTCTGTAGACCCCACTTTTTTGAATTGTTTCAACTTAATCTTGATAGTTTATAGTTCTGCCATAAACTTAAAATATATGTTATCACACACCAAAGATCAAGTTGAAACAATTCAAAAAAGTGGAGTCTACAGACTAACCTCTGGTGACTGTAACTCACAATATGTGGGAAAAACAGGGAGAACTTTTAAAACAAAAATACAAGAACATCTAAACTTACAAAAATCTGTATGGTTTACAGAGTGCCACCTCTGAGGCCGCATTTTCGGCCTTACCATATAAAAACGGTCCTGTCCGCTTTCTGTTTAAAGCCAGGGAACCTCCCTGGCTTTAAACATATATTTTTTTCCCTATAAAGGCGGTTCTGTCGGCCTTCTGTTTGGATTCAGGTATCCCTTCCTAAGCACCTGTTTGTTCGGGATGGATTAGTCCTTCCCCGTGAAACAGGCGCCGGTGACTTCAGGGGCACCTTTCGAAACGGATTCACCCGTTTCGGAAGACGCATCTTTGTCTGCTTGTGACCTTGGGTGGCACCTTTCGAAACGGATTTATCCGTTTCGGTCAGCGCACCTTTGTCACTTTTTTCCTATGAAAGCGGTTCGGTCCGCATTCTGTTTGGAGCTAGGGAAGTAATGGTCCACCACGGCAGAGCCCCGCATTACCGCAGTAAGGCTAGATACTCTGAGAGGTCGCCCTGTATCTCAGAGGCACCGTTGGAGACACCTGTTTAAGGCACAGGATGTCATTCACTCATTAGCACGGTATGCTAACACTTTGAGTTAAGCCTTTTGTTCATCTTAGCTTGGGATCCCGTTCCATATGCTAGCCAAAAGACTTGCCGATAATTAGCAATTCTAGCGTATGTTTCAAAAGATCCTACTGGGCCTAACCACGACAACGACGTGTGAACACAGCGGTGGGTTCAGTAGGGTAACACTGAAGTCTAAACTGATTAAGGACTGTATGGAGTCTCTGAACACACAAGCAGAGTCCAATTTGGTCAATTTGCTATGGGTACCAGGACATACTGGTATCAGAGGTAACAAGGAGGCAAATAAACTGGAGGTAACGGGTAGCTATACTCCAAACTTGACAGTACCCTGCTGTTTGAGGAGCTATGAAAGTCGAAAACAAAGATAATTCATCCCAGGGCAAAGGTTAAAGGCCCGTTACATAAACTTTCAGTATGATTGATGCGCATGTGGACGACTATACTGAGAACTGTCACAGGTTTGGTATCTGGCTATCAAGCACTGGTATACTAAAAAACACCTATTTAGATAAGGATCTGGCATCAGATAATATCTGTGAATGGTGCAATAATTAGGGTTAAACCTCCCTTCACGTGATTAAATGTAGGGGTCTGGAAAGTACACAAAAGATCACCTTTGTAAGCCACAGAATAGAACCAAAAATCAGTGAAATTATTAGGACCAAACTTGGGACGAATGCTGTATTTGGTGAATAGCTTCGGACTGGATAAGGAACTGATACCTTAGAGGCTTTCCCCTTCTTAATGCGATCTGCGTACAATGGCCAGCGGTGACTAAGTGAACGGTAAGTCCTTTAACGAAAAAACCGAGCAAAACTCTCTCTTTATACGGGACATTGCTTCAGGCGTTTACCAGCTACGGTTCTGGCTAAAACAAAAACAAATATGGAGGCAATTAAAAGGCAGGGAGGGTGGCGATCCTTTACGGAAGTAAAAAGGTATATTGAAGAATATGAGCTGACCAAGATTGCTGTTGCTAAAAAATTTTTGGGCGAGGGCAATAATAGTACTCTAATGAAAAAAATATAATAAAAATGTTGATTTGACTATATTAACAAACTTTAGTTGCGTTATAAATATAAATAATTACTATTTAAAATAATAATTGGGTAGTGTTGTGTGTGAAAATAATAAAGTTAAATAACAATATTTCTAACGTGGATTTGGATAGTAAGAAAAAGTACAATATAAAGACTTAATTTATTTTACTTCTACATCGAAGGACATCTTAAGGCCATTAAACCACATATTAGACAACGGTTTATTATGTAAACGTACATATTTTTTTTTTAATTTTTAAGTTGAATGATAGAAGCTAAGGTTGAGGGTATGTTTAGGTTTTATGTTAATTTGGGATTTAAAATTGTAAGTATTATATTCTATCGAGTTATAAAATTGCTGTATATAGGTGCTTTTAAAAAAATATATTTTTTTAAATTATAAATTAATTTAATATTTTTTGAAAACCAAGTAAAATTTTTTATTTCATCTGAAATCTTACTTCTTTATTTAAAGTATTTACTTGCTCCTACATAAGACAACTTTTGCCGCCCGAGGATGTTTAAATGCCAAAAATAATATTTGTTCCAGGTGTACATATTACTTGATGTTTTAAATTAGGCAAAGACATTTTTTGTAAACTTTTTGTTAAATAAAGTTTAGCGTTTTAAGATTTTTTTTTTAAATTAGAACGAAAAATTTAATTTTTAGGCAGAAGCTTTAAAGAAAAGTTCTTATTTAAATAAAGGAATAATACTTTTGTTTCAAGAATTACCTAAATTCTTTTTTAACTTTTGTGGCAAGAAACATGTACTTTTCTGTCATAAACACGAATTTATTGTCAAAGTATTAAAGAAGTTTTAAATCAGAGAATTTATTCTTTTTATAAACGCACAAAGTTTTTCTTGAAAATAAATAGGGATATAAGATCTTGATTAAATTTGAAGCCATTACAAAAAGAAAAAAGTACGGTTAAATAAAAGCTTAATTTTTTATAAGTACCAAAAAGATTTAAAATGTAGTTTGTGTTTTAGGAGAACGAAATAAACTTAAATAAATCCTTATAATTTTTCCTAATAATATATTTAGGAAAAAAACATTTTTTTGTTTTTTATACCAGGTGAACCAGGGGGTTGACACACTTTATTTTTTCTGGATTTCTCAGGGTAAAATAATAAAACTTTGAGATATTATAATACGTCAAATTAGACGTTTTTTGACAAGTCACGTAACTTTCGGTGATTTTTGGTTTTACCGGAAACGGTTTAAACTTTTGATTTTTAAATAGTACACCAACTAACAGTACACCATGTCAAATTTTGACAGGTTAGAAACATTTGTTTTTAATTTGTTTTGGTTTCTATATAGGTCTTGTCAGTAGAATAAAAATTAAATTTTTATTTTTTTTACTTTGAATTATTCTTTGTAGGCTAAGCTTTTCTAATGACAAGGTGAAATCATGTGATTCCTATTGAAAAAATAAATAATCCCCATTTAAAATTTTAAAACGCAATCAAATTAAGCGTAGGGCATTTATAGGGTGTTTTTAATTTTTGTTTGGGTAACTGACATCATAATAATAATTTTTGATCTATTATGACCACCTAGATCGAGACGAAGAGTGTTTCCCGGAATCCAAACCCCAAAAATGTAAAAATACATAGGGTGTCTCATTTAAAAATCAAAAGTTGAGGCTGTTTCCGGTAAAACCAGTTATCATCGTAAATCACGTGACTTGTCAAAAAACGTAAAATTTGAGATTATATGACATCCCCAAGTTTAATTTTTTTTATTTTAAATAATACAGAAAAAAGGAGGTGAGCCACTCTGCCCAGTATATGTGTTAGATTTTTAAATTTTCTGCCAAGACAAGACTAAATTACTTTATGAAACGTTAAGAGTTAATTTTAAACCGTACTTAAGTATACAGGGCGATTCTTATTTAAATGTGCAAACTTATTACATTTTAAAAGTAATTTGGCAAGTTCAGCGGTGCCATATTAACCCGAAACCAATGGCAACATTGTAATGTTAAATAGAATACCTTATGTTTTATTGCATATTTGGATCCTACACAAAATTTTTGTTATTTTTGTTAGCATCTACCTATACCTATCTCCCAACGTTTTAGAGAAAATAAATAATTACTATGTTTTTTTAGGGAAAATCGTCATTTCAAAGAAGTTTAATATTTACGTGCCTAACCGACCTGGAAACTACAAATATTTTTGGGGTTAGATAATTCATCTAGCATATATTTTACAGGGTGTTCCAAAACTTTTGCATTTTTACCAAAATTTAATAATGTTTAAAACTATTTTTTAAAAAACAACTAGTAGTTAAGCAATGTGCGTATCGCCGCAATAAGGGTAGTTTTTCCATAAGAAATACATGGAGAAAATTTAAGGTCCATTCTGCAATTTTGGTGCCATCCACCCCTAACTCAAAATAGGGGTTGTTTTTGCAGAGTGATAGATAGGGGTTGTAGAGCCATCAGTAACCACCGACGTCATCAGGGTCACTGAACCATTTTGCAAATAATTAAATACACCATTGAATTAATTAAAAAAAGTCCCTAGCAGGATTCGAACCACCCATCGCCTCGTCCTATTGCTTCAAAGTTCAGAGCTCTACCACTGAGCCACGGGAGAATATTAGATATTGTTGTGAAATAGTTGAATAGTAGAAGTGACGTAAATAATTAAATAAATAAATAAATAATAACCTAGCAGGATTCGAACCACCTAGCGCCTCATCCTATTGCTTCTGATCCCAACGCCTTAAACCTTGCGACCACCGGGGCATATTAAATAGTATTGGTTAAATTGTGTATAGTAGAAGAGACGTAAATAATTAGAAATCTTAGGCTACTACTATTTTAGAGCACTGTGCATGCGTTAAAAAATGGCGGCTGTCAGCTTTCAAACGCGCCAAACCTAACATGTGGGGCCCCACGCCTAATCACCAGTCCAGGGGGTTTAAGCGTGGAGCGCAGAGCCTTATATTCAGCTCGTATAATTTAAACCATAATTTTTGAATATTAAATAATAAAACACATTGCATATATTAAATCAATTTATTAAAGCCACATTGTTACATTTAACATAAAATTACAATACTACATTCTACTAACTAAACTTAACCTAAAATTACAATTATCTCTATGTAAGGAAAAATATATTCTTTAAATCTTTCTTAGAGATCCTATTAATAGTGAATATCTAACAAGTTTGTCATGAATAATTAAACAGTAGGCACTGGTGTTTGCGGGAAAGTTTTCTTTTGTTTCAATCTCTAGTCTTACATCAATAATACCAGAATTTAATATTTCATTCTGTCTTGAACAATCAATTACAATTAGATGCGCATACTTTTTAAAGTTTTTGGGAGTAAAAAGTGGTTCGATTTCTTTCTCGTAGTAGCTCTCTTGAAATTCGGAATACATTTCATAAAGCGTAGCTATTAGTCCTCTTGAAATTTCCAAATTTAAATTATCATACGGATAAAATTCTGAATTTAAATAAAGCTTTACATTTGATACATTACAATGATCAAATAAGCTGCTATTTTTGTTGGATTTATCCTTTCGGGCTGTTTGAAAACCTAAAATTATCCATCTGGGTCTTTCCATCTGCACCGAAGTCTTTATATTCCAGATAAGTTGTTTTCCAGTTAGAACTGATGGATGTTCTGTGAGTTCCCAGCTTCTAAAACCGATATCCAATTCGGTTCCATTTTCAATAAGTTTTAAAAGCTCTATCCGTTCGACATCAGATACTGTAATATGTGGTAGCCTCCAAACAATCTTATCAATAGTTACTCCTACATTTTCTGCATCAGCCGTGTTAATAATAGCATTTATGTCAGAAGGGCTTCTTACTAACACCAATTCGTGCTTAACATTTATGAGTATTTTTTGAAAGTTTTCAGCAAATCCTAGTAGGGTTCTTAGTGGCACACAAACATTAAAATTTCCAGTGGTCGGGTCAACGATATCGCAAGTAAAATTATCATCAATACTCCAATCAGCATTTTTAAATTTATTTAATTCGTTAGCATTGTAAGAAATATATCCTTTCATGGTTGCTGCTATTCCAGGATATCTAATCGAGTCAATAACCTTTCCACCAATTTCAAGACGAATTTCTTCAAAGAGGTGACCGAAAAAGTTGTTTACAAGTTTCGCTGTATTTGAAACTGATGCATCAACTCCTTTTAAAAGTCTTCCTTCTAGATAAATATGACTTGCCCAAGGTAGAGTGTATATATCGGTTTGCTGTACCGGTATTCGAATTTCGTCATTATTTTTAAAAGAGTTAGTGTACGGCAAATGACTATGTTTCTCAATTTTTGTAATAGAGTTATCACAGTTTAGGGGGTCCGTCACATTTAAAATACTCATTTTGAGAATTCTTTACAATTAGGCCTAAAAACTCAAGAAACTTTTTATTTTATGCTGTTAGGGTCTTTTTAGTTTTTAACAATTGTTCAAAATCAGCAATTTTCTTGGTGTTATATTTAATAACCATACTACGTCTGCTCTGTACAGCAGTTTGTAATATACTGATAAACACGACACAAAACGTTTGCCTATATAGATTTTCTTAAATGCATTCTTACAGTAATAACTTCTCCTCTAAAGTCAACCAATTCCCCGTCTTGATCGACCAGTTTCAATACAATGTTGTCGATAACTCTAGTAAATACCGGCATATAAATCACATTTCGAGGAATTTCTATTATTTTAAAAGCAGCCGGTACTGATGGTGAAAATTCATGTATTGTATGAACAAGCTCATTATTGTGATAAGCCCCTGTAACAATATTACACTCGATTTTATTCACATTAATTTTTAAAATATTTACAGGGGTTTGAGATACATGTTTAATATTGGGCTGTAGCAAAATATTATGAACTCCTAACAACTTTCCAATAGAATTTTTTTTAGTAAAGTCAACTGTATGAGAACATTCAAGCTCACCCTTAAGCGTATTTACATTGCCCTTTAGACTTAGGGTACAATTAAATTTCTTGTTACTTTCATTTTTGTCACGAATTACTTGCTGTAGATAATCATTTATTGCAGTTATTTCGTACGATCCAGTGGGGATTTCCAAAGTAATATCACGAACATAAAATTTATTATTGGTTTTATCAATATTGGGAATAGCATTAAAAGTTTCTAAACTAATTAGACCAAGTTCATACTGGCTAGTTTCATCCCTCAGATCAAGAGGGGGAGTATAATTAGCTTTTAAAATTGAACTGTTACCACTCAAACTAAAGGTATGCATGATGGCTTAATTAAGACTAAAGATATATTCTGTATTTATATGTATTTATAAGGCTTCAAATATAGACCTTGACCACCCTTGTAAGGCCCTAAATATAAGCCGCTTCCAGTTTTCCCAAGAGCTATGGATTCCATTGTTTCGTTATGTCGCTGAGACTCCTTCAACTTGGCTGCAGCATTCCTAGCATTGTTCACTGCATTTATTATCCCCGCAGTTCCTCCGCTAAGAGCGCCAATTGCGCTTAAACAGGCAAAAAGTGGTACTAAAAATGGTAGAAAACCTCCGATTTTGGGCAGAGGCACAATGCCTGTAGGATAAACTGTTTCCACAGCAGTAAATGCTTTTAAAGCTACTTCAGCAGCTAATGTGAGGTCGTGAGGTTTTTCAGCATACAGTGCATCCCTCGCTTTGTGAAAAGCAGTCATGAAAGGAATACCTTTGCCTCTTCGAGCGGTGATTTTCTTGTTTGATTTCTTTTTAAACTTCTGCATGTCTGCACAGTACAAACTCTTTAGTAATACTAACTGTTATATAAGAATATTAACTAATAAATACATACCTCTCTATACTCTGCAGTCATTGTTCATCAACCAGTCATTACGATATCACGCATCTCAAATTAAGAATATTAACTAATAAATACCAGCTTCTCTATACTCTGTAGTCATTGAGCACCAACCAGTCACATGCATCTAGGAGGCTACTTGGAGAAAAAGGGATCCTTGGATAATAAAAATATAGTTATTTAGAAAAACAGGGCTGTTATTTGGAAATACAGTGCTGTTATTTAAAAATACAGTGCCGTTATTTGAAAATACAGTGCCGTTATTTGAAAAACGGTACCGTTATTTGGAAATACAGTGCCGTTATTTGGAAATACAGTGCCGTTATTGGAAAAACGGTGCCATTATTTGAAAATACAGTGCCGTTATTAAAAAAACAGGACTGTTATTTGAAAATACAGTGCCGTTATTTGGAAATACAGTGCCGTTATTTGAAAATATAGTGCCGTTATTGAAAAACGGTGCCGTTATTTGAAAATACAGTGCCGTTATTAGAAAAACGGTGCCGTTATTTAAAAAACGGTGCCGTTATTAGAAAAATGGCGCCGTTATTTAAAAAACGGTGCCGTTATTTCTAAATACAGTGCCGTTTTTGAGAATACAGTCCCGTTAATTGGGAGATAAGGGGTATAGAGGCTGTTGCTAAAAACAATAAGGATATTTTATTAAAACCTATACCTTGATAATTTAAAACATGAGTTCTAAAAAGTTTGATAAAGACATTCAGCGTCGAATAATGGAGGCAACCGAAAGTATTCGAAGAAAGTATTTGGATTTAAAGAGGGAATTGGGTGAGCAAGCCGAGGTGCAATTTGAAGAATATCAGAACTCCAGTGACCAGCGACCAGAAAAGAAGCGGAGTTTGCAAGCAGATCCAAACATTCTTCAACTCCTAGACGAACATTCGCGCAATGTAAAAAGACTATATGATTCTCTTAAAGCTGGCCGTTATGAAAATGCTGTTACATTGGAGAATACGTATAGACCTTTGGCATAACTAATATCCGAGTCGATGCAGTATGGTAAACAATCTACACCATTTACACACAAGTCTGTAAAAAGACGGCAAAGTGAAAACTTTTCTCCGACAGTAATAAAAAAACCGCGTTTCCCACGTAATTTTAGTGGCCCTGTTCAAAAACATGACGAGCTAGCTGCTCAAGAAGAGGAAGAATATAACGATAATCGAATTAATGCCAAGACACGAGAAGATAGTTGACCAATGGCTCAGGATATGAACGATGGTGAGGAAGCTGATTTAAACAGAACTATGTATGAACATAACCCTGAAGAAAGTTACTTTGACGACGAGTTTAGAGTCGATCCCTAATATAACCCTGTTCAAATGGATAGTATTACGGAAGAATCCTTTAGGGAATATCTAGATCAGTATGATCCGCTACCGAGAGAATATGTGAAAGGATTTATAACTGATACGGAAAACGAGTATGATCGCACATATTTAAAACATGATTTAGCCACCGATCATCTAACTTTTGGTGATTTTTGGCTTGAATTTAACGGACCGGATATTTATATTAAAGGAGAAAAATTTACTGGAACTCCCGGACTATATGAACTTTTATTTAAGACCAATTCATTAAAAAACAAATTGACTGCACTGGATGAGCGAACCTTTGCAAAAATTATTTTGCTAACGAATGCTAGCAAGAGAAATTTGCCCCACATGTTAGGTTTGGCGCGTTTGACAGCTGACAGCCGCCATTTTTTAACGCATCCACAGTGCTCTAAAATAGTAGTAGCCTAAGATTCCTAATTATTTACGTCTCTTCTACTATACACAATTTAACCAATACTATTTAATATGCCCGGTGGTGGTTTAAGGCGTTGGGATCAGAAGCAATAGGACGAGGCGCTAGGTGGTTCGAATCCTTCTAGGTTATTATTTATTTATTTATTTAATTATTTACGTCACTTCTACTATTCAACTATTTCACAACAATATCTAATATTCTCCCGTGGCTCAGTGGTAGAGCTCTGAACTTTGAAGCAATAGGACGAGGCGATGGGTGGTTCGAATCCTGCTTGGGACTTTTTTTAATTAATTGAATGGTGTATTTAATTATTTCCAAAATGGTTCAATAACCCTGATGACGTTGGTAGTTACTGATGGCTCTACAACCCCTATCTATGACTCTACAAAAACAACCCCTATTTTGAGTTAGGGGTGGATGGCACCAAAATTGCAGAATGGACCTTAAATTTTCCCCATGTATTTCTTATGGGAAAACTACCCTTATTGCGGCGATACGCACATTGCTTATCTACTACAACTTACTGTATTTTATCCCATTTTTGAATTTACCTACAAAATGTCCAAACATGTTTCTGTACTCATATGGTATCGTTTTTTAATTCCATAATATAACCGCATCTAAAAACAACCTTTACTGTCAGGTTAATTCCCTTTTTTTTGCAGTTCCTGAACATGATTTTTGAGATAGTTTGGTCTAAAAAGTTAATAGTCAATCATAAATAACAATGCTGGCTTAAAATATGTTAAAAAATTAATTTTCAACGTATATTTTAGGGAAGGTATTTATTGCAAAAGACATAGCTGTGGAAAAAATGCTAATAAATTTGGGTAATAACAAGAATAATTTTAATTAAACTAAGATTTTTAAAGCATTGTTATTTATGGCAAGAGTTTCTTATTATTTTAATATATATAACTAATTAAAATTGTTAATAAACAAAAAAAGAAAAAAAAATAGTTTTTGTAGTATTGCTTTTAGACAATAAAGTTAAATTACTCAAATTAAAGGTCTTGTTAAAATACATAATTCATGACATTTAAAATTTGTTGTAGCTTTTATAGTTTGTGGGATTTAAAATTTAAAAAACAAATTTTAATATCTCAAAAACTATAAGAGATACAAAAATTTTATAAAACAAAAAATACATCTTTTTAAACTGTAGGTATATAAAAAAAGTTATATAAACATTTTTAATAATTATTAATTTTATTCATATTTTATTTCTATTTCTTCTATTTTTCTGCCCACTATTAGCACATTTATAAATAAACATTTCCACAAGAAATTATTCAACACCACTAAGAGCAAATCAACTTGTAAACACACCGAGCATGCTGCCTGTGCAAAGACGACGCGTTGTTTTGCCTGTTCTGTGCACAATCTAACATGGCCGCCTGCATCCACAGGAGATACGAACTTTTTCCCTAGGAGTTTCCCGATATTTCAAGTTGAAATAGCCGTTTCAGGAGCAATCTCGGGAAATTCAATGCATTTTGTAGCTGGGGCCTTGCTCTTTCAGAAAATTATAAGGGAAAATTTTCGAGACCACTCTGGCCGATATATCGTGTCATTTTTCGAGATAATACAATTTCTTATAAAAAAATAAAATTGCATGGATTTAAAGAACTGTGCTTAATGAGTAAAACATGTATGAACATTTTGTAGGTAAATTATTGGTCTATTTGAAAATGGGATAAAATATAGTGTATTGTATTTAAAAAAACTGAATTTTTAAACATTATTAAATTTCGGTGTAAAGCAAATTTTTTGGAACACCCTGTAAAATATATCGGTATTATAGCATGTAGATCTTTTAAGAGTCCATTCGCGCCGCGAAAATTAGATCCAATTTGGGGTTCGGGGCATAATGTTTTTCTCAAAGACGGTATAAGTTATCGTTATTTTTCAAAAACTATTTGAAAGCCATTACTTAAATCTAGGCTTCTGCTGTAATAGTTTTTTAAATTTGGATTTAGTTTTTAATATTTCCTTGAGAGAAAGTCACCCGAAAATCGGTTATGTTTAGATACTATTTTCTCCTAACATGACTTATATTTCAAAAATCCGTTCCAGCAGAAGCATAGATTATTTCCTTACCTTTCAAATGGTGTATAATTTATGTCATTTAAGTGAAAAAAAGTTACCGAAAAACCTTATTTCCTCTAGGCTTGCAATCGGAAACAACATCGCATCGATACACCGAATTTGGAAGAACCTGAATAAAATATAAAATTGCGGTAATGGAAGTTTGTTAGTCTCCGCCCACCGAGTCCGCGTCCTTTCGCCCGACCCCTAAGGTGTAGTGTAAATGCACTCTTAAGTAGATGCATTATCTAAGCCCAAAAAAATTTCTAGTATCCAGCTCGCTTAGGCACGTAAATATTAAACTATTTTATCGTGGTGATTTCTCTTAAAAAAAACATAGTAATTAATTATTTTCTCAAAATCTCCACCTCGAGATAATAAAATTTCTTGGTATATTAACAAATAAAGACATATTTTTCTTTAAGATCTAACCCTCTTCTTTAAGATGATACTCTTAACATGTTGCTATTTATGCATAAAATCTGATTTTTCAATTAACAAGATGGGACGGTCAAACAAGTTCACAAGTTGTAAAGCTCATAACACAAAGAATAAATAAATCTTATCCAGCCAAATGGTAAGAATAAAAAATACATGATTCGAAAAATATATCTGACCCTTAAGTTGCTATAATTTTCAAGGTACAACATATTATTAGATTAAAATAAAGGTTAATGAAGGATAATTGACCATGTCTTACTGTTGCAATAACATTATTTATTTATGTAAACGAATTTGCTAGTTAGTATAACTCTCGAAGAAATAAAGGTTCAAACTGGTTCTTTTGTGTGGTATATTACTCTCCACGAGATTCTTCCACGTTATAGCAAAAATTCAATTTCAGTACGGAGACTGTCGGAAAAATTTCTGAAAAATTAATTTCGCGCGCTTTCGCGAGTCTTAAGGGGTAAAATTTTCCGTTCTTTCAAATGGCAGCGTTATTTTTAAGAAACAAATATTCTTCGGAAATAAAAATAAGTACAAAAGTTCAGGGGGTAGTTTTACCCTCTTTTCGACACTCCCAGCAGGAATTTGTTGATTTTTTGCCTTAAAATCTATTTGTATGCCAAATTTTATCAACTTTGGTGGCGGTTAGAAAAAAAACCTCTAACGACTGGACTAAAAATGGCTTAAGAAATGTTTTAAAAGCCTAAATTTAAATTCTAATTAGCTACTCAAGGTAAGTGCACTCATAACTTGTCTGTGGAAATGCGTATAGATAAAGCCATTTTTTTATCTAATGGCACTTTAATAAAAGTCTTTTCTTTTGTAGACACGATTGTATTTTTACATTTAGATACTATGCGGTATCGATAAAGCATTCTCCTTAAGGAATTTGAGCTTCTCATGATAACAAAAACGAAAATAAAAGTGCAAACACGCTCACGTGGATGGCACTTTACATACCAAGACATTCTTTTGGCGTAAGCGTTTTATAGTTTTTAAAATGCTAATAGCTCTATTACAAGGTTTCGTGTTAAAAAAATAACAAAAGTGTTAGTTATGTATAAAGAACTATAATGAGAATCAGAAGTTTAACATACATAATGAGTAGATGTATTCTAGAGACCAGGAGGGTGTGTTGGGTATAGAATAAAACCGTAGGCAGAACTTGGTCTAATGTTACATCTCAGAATTTCAAGAGTTCGAAATATTGGAAAAGAAACTTGGTCCTTATTTAAAATATGAAAAAGAAACTTGACACTTATTTAAAATAAGTGTTTTTGGTGGGATTTGGTTTAATAGGAATACTTTATACAAATCTCTTAAACTGTTGATACACAAAAAAATTTTTTAGATGAACATAAGAAAACGTAAGCAAACAAAAGCAGCAAATTGTGGGGTGATTTTAATTGTGAAGACAAGATGGTTTCGGGTAGCATTAATACTGTAGTAGTAAAAACCACGGTTCGCATTACCCAGACGTTTACCAAATGCGATTGCACATATAATTTTTTTTTTCTTTTAAATCGAGTTAGTCAGGGAAAGCGTTTCCTGGATAATTAAAATACTCAGGAAAGTACTTGCCATTTATATATGTTTTAATTCTAAAATATTAATTTTATAACCTAAAATTTTACTTTTAAACCCCTGACTTTAACATTTAAAATATCATATCAATTTCCTACAAGTGCCCTTTAGCTAAAGTAAAAACTGAAGTACTCATACTTGCAGTAATTTTTTTAGGGAATAGAATGACAAATTATTAATAAAGTCGACCTTATTTTTTTAGGAGAATATTTTTAAAATCAGAAAAATAAATGTTATAAAGCTTTTGTTTGTTTGTTTTAAATTATAAAGAAAACCTCATACCCAAAAAAATAATTTAAAAAAAGAAGATATTGACATTATTAACTAAAGTAATAGGAAGTCATGCTTCGCATCCATGCCTTAACGAAACAATTTAAGTTTTCTTTTTGTCTAAACTTTTCTATGTATCTTTTTTTATTTTTTAAGCAATTTTTAAGGACTTACCAAAACTCTATGATAACATTTGAAAATGGGATTTATACCTAAACTCTCTAAAGGGATAAGTAAACTCTTGTCTGACAGTTGTAAAGACCCTATTAGGAAACTTTTAGTCCCAATCGATTTCGAATTAGTAAGAAAACCTTACGATGTGTCAGCAAGTAAATTTGAAAGTCAAAGGATTTGTGTAGGATTTGGGTGGAAAGACAACATTATTGCTCAAACATTTTTAAATAAAGTTTAAGACAACATACATTTTTAAATAAATGAAATAAAAGCCACAAGTGGCATAGAAATCCAAAAAACCAGCAAAAATTATAATATCTGGATACAATTTAGTACAAAAGTTAAGTTTTCGACAATATTTTAAAATCTACAATTCTATTTGATTTTTTTGGTTTATAGCCATAGTCGATATTTGAATTAAGCATGGTGAAGCAGAGCTTAAAAAAGAGATAACTTATTAACTTATTAGGGAAATTTGAATTTTTTGAAAAATTATTTAAAGAGTCTACACATGTTATTACGCGAAATGATTTTGTAACCAATATCGTTAACTAAGATTGTATACCTTTAGATATTGCTTTTTTTTAACATTTGCTTAATGAGTGTCGAAAGTATAATTATGAAAGGAAAAATGGGTTATTGTAATAACTATTTAATTTATTTATTTGTTTGATCCTATTAGACATGTTTTTCTATTAATACGTAGAAAAAAAATTCGTTTGTTTGCATTAGGCGCCTTTGTGATTATGAATACCATCAGATCGTTTTATTTTGTAACGAAATTTTACCCTGTACTATTTAAGGCTAAATTTAGTTAGTGTTACCCATGAATTAATTAAAAAAATATATTTCTAATGTAACTTTATAAAAAAATATTTCTTAAATATGTTTTATTCGCAAACACAAAATTAATATACCGAAATTAGTGGCGAGTATCCGGCTCGTTAAATCAAGATTAAATTAACCTCATAAAGTATTCTATTTCAGCAAAAAAACAATACACAGGTTAGAATTAATTGCGAATAAATAAGTATATATATATATATATATATATATATATATATATATATATATATATATATATATATATATATATATATATATATATTTTTATATATATATATAATTTTCAGCGTGTCCAAGATAAGGAGAACCAGTATAGGTATCTCCGAACAGGTTGCTTAATAATCCGAAAATACGGCAAAAAACCTGAAATTTTTTATTTTGATTTTAATTTTTTAATCAGTTTATTTCAAAACCTGAAAAAATTCCTAAAATACGTTCTTAATTCAACTTTTTGCACTTTGTGTATTGGTGAAGTCAAAAAATTCCTACGAAGTTTCGTTTAACCATGATTAACTTTTTTTTTTAATACCGCCCTGGGGTTTTTATTTAATTTTTTTAAAACCCTTTATTATCCCAATCACAAAAATGTATAACACTTAATATTTATTTAACAAAAATGTAACGCCCCTATAAGAAATGATGTGCGTTCCTTGTCTAACTCATTGTCTCTTATGGAAAATATGTTTATTTAACAGAAAAGTGTTATACCTTATTGTAATTAGAATTAAAACTGTTTAAAAAAAATGCAACAAACAATTGAGGGCCGTATTTAAAAAAATAAAGTTGACCATGGTTTAGCAAAAAAGAAACGTCGTAAAAAATTTTGACTTGCCAATAGATGAAGCGTAAAATGTTCCAATAAGAATGTACTTTTAGATTTTTTCTAGTTTATAAAATAAACTCGTTAAAAAATAAATACAAAAATGGAAAATTTTAGTCTTTTGGCCATATTTCTGGAAGTACAAAATAGAAATTTAATTTGTCAACAGTATATTATTAAGCTCCCTAATATGCAACTTTGCCAAATTTAAACTACCCACCTATCTATTACCGTTTCGGAGATCGCTATACTGGCCCTGCTTATCTTGGACATGCTGTCCTGATGTATCAGCTTGCTCTCTATATTAAAGATAACTGGGACAAACAGTAAAAAAATTAATATTTTAGTTTTTAAAAAAACGTAAAATGCCAAAAAAGACTAGGATAAAAACACAATATAAATTAAATTAATTTTTTAGGTTATCAAGTGTTTAGTTTTTTTCGTATTTTAAATATCTTTTTAAATTACTTACGTTGTGTTTCCAAATAACTTTGTAAGCAAGGGGATTTGCGTTAACCTTGCATTCAAAGTAGACATCATCGTGCTCCTCAATATCATCTGGATTAAGGTTGGATCCAAGAGTAAGATGAAGTATGGGAATATCTAAAAAGTAATACATATGTTACACAAGTTGATGTTATATTTGTTGTTAGGGAAGGTGATATAATGAACATTTTTTTTCTATACAAGTAAATAATGCATTAAAGTATTGTTATTAATTTTTAAGGTTTCTTTAATTTTATACATATATATTATATTATTAAAATTATTTATATTAAAAATTTTTAAGTACCAACTAAACAATATTCGTTATGCATCCATTATTTAAACTTATTGCCTCTGCTCTGCAAGCAAAAAAAATATTTATTTAATTAATTTTTCCTATATGTGTTAGTTATTAAATGTTACTACAAAATTTGACAATACCCTGTAAAGCATATGATATTATATACATTTTTTGAAAATTATATTAAACAGTTTGTTTTAGGGGCGCTTTATTTAAAAGAGATAATTGGCGAAGCCCTAAAAAATAAAAAAAGAAATATTTATTTGTGGCAATTGTATACTGAAAGAAAGAAAAAAGAAATCAAGAAACCAATAATACATTTTTTATATCTGAGTCCATTAAAAGAAAACATAAAGGGTTGTTCGCCGGTGTCACACTTAAATTCAGCGAGACAAAAAAACCCCGGGGGTCGAGTTTTTTTTTTCGGTAAATTTCGAGAAAAAGCCACAAGAGACGTTCATCAGCAACTCTGAGCTCCAGATCGGCTGTGGGTCAATTTAAAGAACATAATCGGGATCAGCGACCATGAAAACCACAGAAAACTTGGTTTGAGTCAATTCCGAGTCTTATTGACGATGTTATGTGATTTTCTTAAAGTGACTTAAAAAATGCATTTTTTAAATGCACTTTTGCCTGCACAAATGTTATTTTAAGTTTGTATAAGATACAGAATAGATACATTTTTTCAATGATTTTGGGAAGCAAATGCAAAAACCCTATTTTGATTCGTCTTAGTGCAAAAATTTCCGAGATTTTGGTTGTTTTGGTGCTTTATTTCGTGGACTAATAAGTAGTCAAAAAAGTAATGTCTGGCAATACATTTTTGATAACTTATGTAATAATAATAACATTACTTTAAAGTTGTCCCAGACTTATTAACCATGGTTTTCTTTACAATTCTTATACAGTGCTTTCATTTCAAAACGAACCACCCTAAATATCTTAAAAAAAAAAAACACTCACCAAAAAAACAAAGAAACACGTCAATTTAGATATACAGGGGGAAGTTTAATTTCGTATTTGATAAAATTTTATCGGTCACCTCCTAACCTCCAGTTAACCTCACTTTGATATGTCAAATAGCAACCCCCATAGTGTGACACATCATTGTAAGCGGCATGAAATTTGCTATCCAACAGTACTAAGAAACTTTAAATCGATGGACGTAGAAGCGACTTAGAAGTAAAAATGTGTGTTATTGGTTTATCGTGTTCAAATAATTTATTTTATCAAATGCTCAAAATGTGCGCCGTTATTGGCGAGACAATAATAAAGTCTGTTTTGAAATTCTTCGCGAACGTTGGCGAATTTGTCTGGTAATACCTCTGCATTCTAGTGTAATTCTACATTTAGTTCTTGAATATTTGCAGGTGGCGTTTTGTACACTTTACTTTAAATAGCCCCAGAGGAAAAGTCTAGAGGTTAAGTCTGGAGACCGTGCTGGCCATTCGATGGCACTTCGTCTGCTTATCCATATGCCTGGAAACTGTTCATTGAGCCACTCTCGAACTGCTAAAGCATAGTGGGAGGGGCTCCATCTTTGAAATGCAAATTATTTTCACTGAGTTCCATAGCACCATTTTCATCCACCTGATTTTCCAAAGATTGGACGATAGAAGGGTATATCGCATTTTCCAAAAGGTTCAGATACAGTTGCCCAGTTAAATTTTCTTCCAGAAAGAATGGCCCGATAATTTCGTTTCCATAAATACCTGCCCAAACGTTGATCTCAGGAAATTGAGTATGTCCTTCCTGAAATATGTGCGGATTTTCATTATCCCAATATCTGCAGTTATGTCTATTAAGAATTCCATTTAAGAAGAAAGTTGATTCGTCAGAAAAGCAGATATTTTTGATCAAATGAGGGTCTTCGTCAAATCGCTGGCATATTGATTCGCAAAATTCTATTCTTCTATCATAATCGTCTTCGTTGAGTTCATGAAGAATTTGTATTTTGTATGGAAAAACTTATTCTTTTCAAAATTTTGTGCACGGAACCTAGAAATATTGGTCAGCTTAGAACTTTTGGAATAGACAACGTCGGATCTATTGCGAACTGTCCTAGTACCTCAACCTGGCGTGCTTCGTCTAAAACCCTTTCATTAGTACTTTTCTTGTTGCATACAGATCAGTTTCTTCAAACTTACGCACCAATTCCATTATATATTTATACTTTTTATTTTGATGCCTCTCATTGAATACTCTGGCGGTTCTACCGCGCATCGATCTTCAGCCCCATATAGGAAAAATTATTTCTATTCTCTCTGCTAGAGTATAACCATTTTAAAATCAAGATTCTTAATTTTAAACTAACGATGTCAAAATGACAATCCTAACAGTAATATTTAACTGGGTTCCTAAACTCTTAAAACTTGTCTATTGCAGTGTTTTGCTGTAGCAGGTAACACAAAAATAATAATTGGAATGAATGCACACTAAAATAGTCTGCGAGGAATTTCAAAACAAGCTGTCTCGCCAATAACGGCGCACATTTTGAGCATTTGATAAAATAAATTATTTGAACCGATAAACTAATTAACACATTTTTACTTCTAAGTCCTTCTACGTCCATCGATTTAAAGTTTCTTAGTACTGTTGGATAGCAAATTTCATGCCGCTTACAATGATGTGTCACACTATGGGGGTTGCCATTTGACATATCAAAGTGAGGTTAACTGGTGGTTAGGAGGTGACCGATAAAATTTTATCAAATACGAAATTAAACTTCCCCCTGTATATCTAAATCGACGTGTTTCTTTGTTTTTTTGGTGAGTGTTTTTTTTTTAAAGATATTTAGGGTGGTTCGTTTTGAAATGAAAGCACTGTATTATAAAAATGTTTTTACTTAGTATTGCTATAAAAATAAATGGAAAATCACTTAAGGAGAAGGACTCATCCTTACCCTTGGGGTTGCACATGGACTCACAGTTAAAGTGGACTAAACATACAGATAACTTATGCACAAGATTATCTACCAAGTGTTACGTTCTGCGAAATCTTCGCAATTTTGTAGACATTGACATTTTAAAAATGTACTATTACGCACAGGTTTATTCTGCTATAAATTACTGTATTATTTGTTGGGGAAGTTCAGCAGGTGTCAAGGATCTCTTTTTAGTTCAAAAACGCATTATAAGAACTATTCTTTTTAAATCTCAAAGAGACTCATGTAGAGAACTTTTTAAGCAACTACAGATTTTAACAATACCATCTATGTATATTTTGTCTTGTGGTTTACATATTAAAGAAAACACACACTTAACTGTTAGGTTTTCGGACAGGAACATAGCGTACAACCTGAGAAATACATCCGATATCTTAATAACACAACACAAGTTGCGTAATTATGCCATCCAAACTGTATAACCACCTGCCCCATGACATTAAAACCATACAGATCATTTCAGTCTTCAAATCTAAAGTTAAACAAGTTTTACTTAAACATAGTTTTTACTCTGTAGCTGAATTTTTAAATTGTATTAATTTGTAGGTGAGTTGGTAGATTTACATTTGTGTATTTTTTTAGTGTTTTATTATGTATTTTTTAAATGGATTCTGTTGACGTTTTCTATGTATACATGTATGTTTAAGGAAATAAAGAATTTTGAATTTGAATTTGAATTTGAAACAATTATAACTTTATAGCATAAATGGCTCTTAAGATAAATTATTATAATTTTTTTAACACATAAAGAAAGAAATATCCTAGTCAAAAACTATAAAATACCTACAAGTCTATATTTTATTTTCCAGTTTTTTTTATTTGCCTAAACTTAACACAAAGAAATTTTTATTTTTTAAAGGCGTTACATACAAATATATGATATTTGTATTAAAAAAAATATATTTATTTCCTTGGTACAGCGAAAATTTTTATGCTAAATACATCTTTTTTTAACTAGCTAACAAACTTAAAAAAGATATTTAGGAGAAATTAAGAAATAGGTTGAACAACACGAATATTGTTTACTAAATTTTAGCATTTATGAAAAGAAAATAAATACAGTATGGCATTATATTAGCAAAGTTACTTAAAAACTAATAGTTTTAAATCTGTAGTCTTGTAAAAATACATACAAAAAACTATCTGATTTTCTTTTAGGGGGCTCTAGTTCTGGTCTACTAAATAGTGTAGTAAACTTAATTTTTCTTTCTTTAAAAAAATAGTCCATTTTGAGTCTAAAAGAGCTTTTTAATACTGAGATATTCGTGCTTTCGTATTGACTACTTTGATACAAAATATGTCTTACTATATAATTATTCTTCGTTTCTTGAAGATTATCCACCTACCCTTTAAGGTTATTTACAAAATAAAACAAATGAGTATTATAATATAAGTACAGGGTAGGTCTATGAAGTGAGACCCCTGTATATTGCTTTAACTATTTAAATAAGGAAAATGTTTTATACAAAAGTATTTTGGTTTCTGCTGCTCTATATTTTGCAAACAACGTCATGTATACAGGGTGTATCAAAAAGTCTGTACAAAGACAAAGTTCATTTTTTTAAATGACTCCCTATATTTTTTGTTACATCTTTGTTTTCTGTATAATATTTTAAATATTTTTTATATAATATCATATTTCTATATTGAATTGTTTACGAGATATTCGCATTTAAATACAAATTTGAAAGAAACAAATCAGCTCATCTCTTTATGCCGTTTTATGATTTTATGGTTTCAGCAGTTTTTGACAGTGGCATAACAAACAAAGTTACTAGCTAAAGATGTCAAAACGACAGTTTTGATGTTATGGAAAATAATAAGAGACGGTTGCAAGTTTGCATAGATCAAAACGGAAACACTTTTGAACATTTAGGAATATAGATCATATATGTTATTTTGTTGCTTTTATTAAACTGTAAAAAAAATGTTAATCTTTGTTTTTTCTTGTTAAAGGTTTAGCATATTTTTGCT
Organism: Listronotus oregonensis; assembly: GCA_019359885.1. Classification (NCBI taxonomy): domain Eukaryota; kingdom Metazoa; phylum Arthropoda; class Insecta; order Coleoptera; family Curculionidae; genus Listronotus; species Listronotus oregonensis. The sequence continues at coordinate 49,956 of JAHBCN010004554.1, forward strand.
CGTCATATAATATCTAATTACTTGTTTATTGATACTATGGCTGTTTTGTCAGCTCCAAAAACAGCTGAAACCATAAAAACGTAAAGATAAGCGGATTTTTTCCTTCCAAATTTGTATTTAAATGCGAATATTTCGTAAACAATTGAAAATGGGGATATGATATGCCAGATAAAAAATACCTAGAATGTTATGCAAAAAACAAAAATGTAACAAAAAAATATAGGAAGTCATTTAAAAAATTAACTTTGTCTTTTAACGGACGTTCTGATACACCCTGTATACACAACGTTGTTCGCAAAATATAGAGCAGCAGAAACCAAAATAGTTTTGTATAAAACATTTTTCCCCAATTGAAATAGTTAAAGCAATAAACGGGGGTCTTACTTTACAGACTTATCCTGTATAGTCGCAAAATAAAAATAATACTCAAGTTGAAAATTTTCAGAAACTTTTTTAAAAGAACTGGTTCTCCTGACATCCTGAATTTTCCCATATAATTCAAATTTAAGTAAACATTTCATTATTATTTTTCCCAAACATAATATTAATTTTATAAATTCACAGTATCTACACGTTCTCAAAATCGGCACCTTACTATATTAGTGCAATAATACAAGCTTCTAAAATTTTTAATTTGATTTAGAAGACGAAACTATTAAAAAAAGAAAATCAAAATTTCAAAAGTGTAATTTAAAAAGTAACATCTATTAGGATAAAGTAAAAAGGCGATAAAAAACTTACAGTAGACATTAAGTTGTAAGCTGGTTTCTTCTATTCCTTTTTTGACCATTGGATTTATAGCTCGGCAAGTTAAAGTTCGGCCATTGTCTTGTCGAGTTGGAATAAAGGTTAGAGTTGAGGTAGTAGAGTTACCATCGTCAGCGTTCTGAATCAAAATAAATTTAGCTTAATAAAGGGCATTTTGTTTGGGTGGGACATTTAAAACATATAATCTATATTTAAAAATCATTCATCTAAAATTTAGTGTTGTTAATTAAGTAGATTTGTTTTTAACAGTTATCTAAAAGAATACTTTTAAAGATAGGCTGCACATGCTAGTTTTTTTATTTAAGTATTTTACTGAAATAAAACATACCACGTTTTATTTTTTTTTTTAACTGAAACTTTTAATAATATTTTATTTTTATATTTAAAATTACACTTGCATTATCTTTGACTAGCTAGTAAGACTTTTAACGGAAATAAAGAACTGCACCTAGTTTTTTTGTATTTCATTTTATTAATCCAATTCTTTTGTAAGTTTTTAATATATTTAACAACCAAATTTGATTTTTTTTAACATGTATTTTTTCTCAAAAAAACAATAGGTTTGGAAATATTTAAAACTAGCGTTAAACTACCTTATTTAAATGTATACGATGGCTTGTATTTTAAATTTATCATATAAAGTTTCGTGTTTATTAAAAAATAAAACCATGTTTAATACACTTAAAATTTACTCCCATATAAAAATTTAATTGTTGTTTAATTTACAACATTAAAATATATTTTTAAAATATGCTGTTTTTTGTTTTTGATTTCACTTCTGTTTTTGTAAATATAGAATTTATTTAAAGACCTTTAAAGTTGCTTGTTTTATATAATATTTACTTAAATAACATTATGGTTACTTGGTTTTAGATATATGTTTCTACAAATAAAATATACACGTATGACTAGGGTAGTTTAAAATAATAATTAATCTTAAAATAATTTAATAACAAAATACAAAAATATAACTTTAAACACGCTAATCTTTAGGATCTCTGTCAAAACCGTTACCTAAAATTACTTAAAAGACAACTTTTTCATTATTTAGGAAATGGAACTGCAATAACTTTGTAACGTGAACGTAATTTTTTAATACCTGGGGCCTTTTATTTTAAATATTAACTTAAATATATCATACCTACAAAAAACATGTCTTTTATTACTGCATTAAAAAATATTCTTTAATACCAAATTATTTAAAAAGTGTTTCAAAAAATTAACTTTTTATTGCAGGTGTGACCTGTGTTGCAGTAAACTAATTAAATTATAGAAAAAATGTCCAAGTAAAGGGCATCTTATGGTCGGTGCATAGTTTATAAAACAACAAACAAAAGTATTAGTACTTCTTTGTAGTATACGACTTATACTAAGTTTTATCTTATTTTTTTGAATAAATGTTAAATAGGTGCTGCTGTTTTTGTATTTTCTAAAAAAGGTACAATTTAAAACAAAATATCCTTGCTAGAAGAGCTGTCGCAATTACTTTTAAAAAGTAATTCAATTACAATTATCAGCTACTCTTCTAAGTAGTAGGAAATTACGATTACCAAATACTAGCATGTTAAAAGTAATTCAATTATCAATTAAAACTAAAGTAATTAAATATTTTAGTAATTACTCTATTTAAATTACCACATTCAGAGTGTCCCTAAAGGGTCTGTACAACGCTCTACCAGATACAGTACAACCAAAAATAGGTCGATTTAACTAGAATTGTCTTAGTCCAAAGGTTGATTATAACCGATATACAGGGCGATAAAGTTTTGAAAATAAATTACACTTTTCTTAATATTTCTCGATCACTTTTAGCTAATATTACGAAAGTTTGTTTCTGGAGGTTTTTGAAAATAAGAAATTTAAATTTATTGACGATTTAGTTGTATTTCATAGAGGGCGCAAGTTCAACATTAAATGACTCTAAAGTAATTTTTTTTATTCTACCCCAAACATCAACAGATTTTTTCACAAAAAAAAGTAAAAAGATGGTGGTGTTAAGCATCAATCCTCGGATTCAAAGAGGCCCGCCGTGTTTTAAGATGCTCTTTCTGGCCTGCCAAAATTTAGGCAGCTTTTCTATAATGAAAGGTAATTAAATTTTTCGTAGTAATTCAATTACTTTATAAGTAATCGAATTACTTTCCAAATAATTGAATTACTTGGTATTTGTGAAAATTAATTACCAATTACGATAACATTGTTCTATTAATTAATAATAAAAATACAATTACCTTTTCCGAAAAGTAATTAAAGTAAAGTAATCTAATTACTAAGAAGTTATTGAATACGATTTTTTAATTACTTTAATTCAATTACCGACAGCTCTGGTTGCTAGCACAGAAGACAACATTTTTAAACACATATAGCAAGCAGGACTACAAGGAAAGGTAAAGCGGGCCTAAAACTGTATAAATAACTCCTTACCGTTATCGTCATATTATACTTGGGAGGCTTGAGCTCTTTTCCATCCATAATCCAGGTAATTTTGGCCGGCGGTCGTGAACCGAATGTCTGGCAAGGAATCTCGTATTTCCGTTCTGCACTAAAGGGCTGATTGCTGCTTAAAATTTCAGTTAGGAGCGGACGAACTGAAACAAAGGGAAAAAACATTTTAAGATAATTAAAATATTTATTATATGAGTATTTAATCTGCATTTCTACTGTCATCATTGTAGAAAATGGATTTAAGTCTTTTACATTTTTAAGTGTTTACTAGGTATTGCATTTTTAATGTAACACAGTACCTTTAATTGTACAACCAGTTTCTGCCAAAAAAAAAAAAATGTGGTTAAAGTAGATAATTCTGTGTGTACTACTACTTTACTTTAACCAATCAATTCGAAAAGTATGTATATGATAATATAAACCACTGTATACAAAGACTCTATAAATATTAGGCTTAGTACTTTTCCATGGTCCATGGTTCATCACTTTATTATTTTATAAAGTATTTTAACGGAAAATGTGGTGGCAAGCTGCACGTACCCTACCCAATGACTCTAGCTGACACAACATCCTTTAGCCATTTTCGTCAGTTAGTCTTAAGCTTTTTCTGATAAGTATTTTTAAGAATTCAAAATAATATTATTATTTTGTTGTTTAAAAGTGTTAAAAAAAATGTAAAAGTATGATAATCAAAAAATTGTAAAATAGACTTTTTTAAAAAAGAAATGTTTAGTTCTCTAACGTAGCAAAATTAATTGCCAGAAATGGGATCTGGATAATCATTCTTTAAGGGCAGAAACAAAAAATCAACCAATCAACTACCGGACGAGGACGAAAAAACATCTGGCTGGCAACCTCTAAAATCTGCCCTGGAAAAATTCCGCTGGAAGTGTGCAATTATACAATTTATACACTTGTATTTTTGTCAAGATAACTCTAGATATTTACGTTTTTCTTTTTTTCCCATTGATTTTCCTTTATATTGAATTCTTAAAAGGCTGAGACAAAGTGGAGCCATATAAACTATTAAAATTATTTAATTTAATACCCTAACCACAACTAACCCCACTGCTTGTGAAGGCAATAGGAAACTAGCAAAAATAATTCTATTTTAACAACAGTTTCGTTTCAAATTTCTTTTGACTCTAGTTTTTTTTTAGAAAGCACAACCAAAGTTGAGGTTTTTACTCAATTGTGACATTAATCAACAGCTTAACCATAGCTAACTGCCAACTAAAAAACTTAACTAATTTTTTTTTACTTATCGAGTCCACTGCCAGTTATATTGAAATTTAGTAAACGGGATTTTTTTTGAGCCTTTAATCATGAATCAAATTTTGTCGAAAACTAGTTTTTGAGAAATAAACATACTCGGACCTAACCTTAAAAATGTAATATTCTTTCTTCTTGAATCTGGTTGCAACCACACTAATATCAAATTTTGGCGACATACCGCGTTGAACATTGTTAGGATAGTTAACATACCGGTTTATTTTCGCGAGAAGCGGTAACGTAGGGGAAGGTCTTCTGACGTCAGTATCTACGTCATTACTTTGTACCCAGTATCTACCGCTATCGCCACTTGTCAAAAGGAGCGTTAATAATGGTTATGTTAAGTTTCAATTTAAAATAATGGAGGATTCGCGGCTTTTCTATTGTTTTGGTTCTTGTGATGTTTTTTTACTATGGTTTAACAACTATTTGTATTGCAGATTTTTTAGTTTATTAGTTAATTTCCAAATGGATCAATTTGTGCAATTATATTTAAATCATAAAGAAAAAATGTACTTGTTATAGTTGACTTTAAAACAGCTAATATCTTATTAAATAAAAAATTTGGTTTATACGTTATCTTTTCGACTTATTTCTTAACTCTCCAAAGACCTTACATTTAAATATAAACTTAAAAGTGTATTAAACGATTAGTATGTAAGTTGACATACGTAAACCGTTTCGTTTTTGCGAGGATAGGCGGGTTAAACACGGTTAGAATGGTGGGGAAAAGAACTGCTATCAACCAGTAGTTAAAAACGGTAAGTCGCGAAAAAATCCTTTAAATGATTTTATAATAGAACACGTTAAATTTTACAGAATTATCTTATTTTCACGATTTTTTACTTATTAGTTTTTCAAAAAAAAATTATGAAAACATTATTTTTATATAAAAAAAAAGAAATTTTCTAGGAATTTTGGGACGAATAATTTGGTACAACTGAAAAGAGACAAATTTAAATTGTTTTTACTAGCATTTAATGCAAAAAATATTAAAAAATTTAATAGAGAAATTTTAAAAAATAATTTAAATGACATTTAATCCAAGTAAGAGCATTATTTAAATCTTTTATTACAGGACACTGTAATAAGGGGACATATGAATTGCTGCTCTTGTTTTGCAAAATGTGTTTATTTAAATGACAAATATGACTGCAAGTAAGGCAGGGGCACATTTTCGTTAATTTGAATTTTTTGACGAGGTACTTGATATAGATTTTTTTTAACACTAACAAAACAAACGTTTTTAATGAAAACTTAATTTTTACCCAATTTAAATATAAAAAGTACGCGTTTTTATTTATTTTGCTAGTTTTACAACTGTTTAAAATTTACTGAATAATTTCGTCAACTTTTTATTATTATTACTATTATTTTTTTAACAAAAGTAATTATAAAAAAATTAAGGCTAAAGATTTTGCGTGTCTTTAGATTTGCCCAATAAATAATAATATATTCATCGCTTCAACATTAATTTATATTTTTCTAAAAAACTAAGAGGACTAATAAATGGTACCCTTCGCGTGTCCAGCCTCAATGCTCTACGTAAAACTCACGCCCGGATTGAATTTCCCTCAGTTTCCAAAAATTGCGCATCATGGGTCATTGTTGGGTGGACGCGGCCATCGATTTTTTGAAGCTCCGCGTGTTCGAGCTCAATCGTAAATGCAAAAATCACGCTAGATGTAAGTTTCTCAGGGTGCCCATGGTCCATGGGCAGAAGTACCCATGAGGTACCCAAATAAATTCAAATGATTTCCGACCACAACACTCCTTGTCATCCAAAGATAATGCTGATCCCATTATTATTTTTTTAGTATTGTAAACAATGAATGTTAAATTGAACCCATTCAGATACCTAAAATGCGCTGAGAAGTTAATAAAACTTTCTAAAAGAAACTAACTAAAACAAGTAAAGGGTACTTAAACATTCAACAGGAATCAGATTTATTTTGGTTAACAATTTTTACACTCACACATACATTCATAACCTATAGGTACAAAGCCTCTCTAGAATTTCTTCTGTTCGGTTAGAAGTGATCTCGTCTGGCTTCAAGAGCTTATAACTTTTTTTTAACAGGCATAACGGGCTTTGGAACAAAGGACATTTTTTGTTCAGACTAATTTAATCTATCTAATTCTAGATTTTTACAACATTTCACGGTAGACCAGATTATAATAATGTAAATGGTGCGCGGACTTTGTGTACGCAACAAAATAAATAACGAATTTTTGTTCATATAGTATACTTTATCGTTATTAATTAAACCATGTTTTTGTTACCCATTATTGTTTAAAGGTACACGGGTAGTGTCCTTGGTAATATAAATTAGCAACTTGGTGATTTTTATAGTACCTATTATAATATATTTCAAAACTTTAAAGTTAATTTTTTGGGTCTAATAAATAAAAATAAATTTATAATTTGTTTGTTAATTAAGAACCAATAATTATAAAAATATACTCCTAAATTTAAAATCGTTAGGTGTTCATAATGCATTTCTAATTTGCTTTAATGTATACTAGCATGATGAGATTTCGGAAAATCGATCAGACGTTTTCAGTTAATTTAAAGTCAAACACGCAGATATTTAAACACAATAGGTCACAAACTGAAAACTTCATTTAATGCGTTTTACAAATTCCCTACATTTGTTAAAAGTTTTATTTAAATAGCTCCATTAGGCTTTTGTTACATTAAATCAAACATAAATTAAACACATTTTGTATAAATATGGTGGTGAATTGTCAAGAATTTTTAAATAATCATTAACCACAATTCGGTTGTTTATATTTTTGTTGGCAATACTTGTTAATTAATTAATTTTTATTTTATTTAAAACGTAACATTTTAGCATCTTTAAGTTACCTTTAATAAAGAAAATTTACCTTTTTCTAGAAATTATGAATAAATTGCTATTTTTAATTATATTTTTTTAGTAAAATACCAGTAAATATATACTGCTCAACAATTTAAGTGAAAATTTTGAACCTACTCTTTCCAACCAATCAGAAGCTTTTATTTACAATCATCTCCATGGCAACGACAAAAATTTCCGGAAATATTCATCCACTAGCACTTCCGGCGAAATTACACTGGAAATTTCCCTGTCACATTTGAAACGTCAAAATATTCAAAATAATGACGCGGAATTACAGTGCCTTATTTATGTAGAATTATTACCATTTTTTTACTTAAAAAAGCATATTAATGTGAATATTTTTTGCTTATAAAAATAAAAATTTATGCAAATTTGATTTGTCAAATGTTTAAAAAAGTATTTATTACATTAATACTAAATAAGAAATTTAATAACAAATGTTTGTAACTAAATTTAAGTGATGTTCAAATTCTAACAAAAAGTTTTCTCGTTTTAATGGAGAATAAATAGGACTTAAAACTGAAATTTGCTCGGAATATTGTAAATGTCTATGTTTAGTAAAATATATAAAATATTTAGACACAAGTTTATTTAATTTGAATTTAGATATTTTATTAAATTTACTTGAAGATTTTACTAGATATTCTTGGATTCTTATAAACAGTTTTTCATCCGTGGTTTCTTCGTAGTTAAGATCTTCAATGCATTTTGATAAATAGGGAAGCTGACGATGGTATTTTTTAATGTCTGAATATTCTTTGCACAAACTACACAATCCGTATTTTGTTAAGTCTAAAGCCATTTTTATACTATACACTAGGTATACTTTTTCTGTTGTCGATTCAGTTTTTAATAATTAGATAGTACCTAATAATCTATTTTTTACGTAGTTGACATTTTGTAAGTCTAGCGGCCATTACTACGATCTTTTTACATTTCATGGCCGCCTAGACGTTTTTAACGCATCAGCGAAACAAGACATAGATAGGGCTTACTTCAGACTAATAATCAAAAGTAACTGATGTTCCACTAATATTAGTAGATTAAAGTTAATAAAAGATGGAAATATAAGATGCCTTTAAATTATTTATAAAGATTCTATGCAACTAAAGTTAGAAATTCGCATTTTATTTTACTAAGAAAAAAGTTTCATTTTGTTAAGCATAAAATCTTGAAGTAGGGTACTTAAAAGTCATAATTATCAAAAGTAAATGATGTTCCACTAATATTAGTAGATTAAAGTTGATAAAAGATGGAAATATAAGATTGTCACGGTTAGTTTTTATTCCTAGGCTTGTTTTTAATAATTTAGTTTGTTTACCTTAATGCAGGTCGGTTTTCATTTTTTTTTGCAGTTTATTTTTGGCTAAAGGCTCCAAATTTGATTGTAATTGCTGGGTTACTTCTGTCTTTCTATCGTATTTGGTATCCTACCTTATGCTTTACTTTGCTTTTACCCCTCGTAGTATTGTCTACTATAAAATTAATATTGTTATTTGGGCAGCATGGGTAGGCAACCCCAAAATGCGATTCAGAGGCGAGAAAATTCCTAGACTTAGCAGCGATGCGCGAGCACCCTCTGTTGCTTTTGAGAAGGACAAAGGGCCAACGGCCATGTTTTGCGACTCTACGACATTCTTCAAGGCGAGAACTAGGAAAATTTGCAGCGACTGGTATTCAGGCCATCTTTATAGGATTTGTGCTGCAAATTTCCCAAAAATCTTTCCCGATTTAAGTTACCTTTGGTTTTGTGTGAATTTTGTTGATTTTCGTGGCCTTTCTGGCTGTTTCGGGAAAGAAATCTGCATTGCAGGACTTGAAGTTCGACGCCGCGGGGATCACGTGTTAGTGAAAATACCCCTTAACATCTTGGGGTTCTTCGTACGGGCCATTATTCTGCTGGGCCATTAATTTATTTTGAAACGGTTTTCGTTTTGGTTTGGAGAGGCCATCAATTTGGTGGAAGTTTTCTTGGGACGGGTCAGAGATAGTGACCAACTGTTAATGTGTTGTTTGTTGTTTTGGACACCATCCTCTTCACAGTGTAGTGGCTGGCACACCTGCCATACTTGGATTCAACAAAACAGGCAACATAAAAATTAACTTACTAACAATTTTTTTTTTTAACACATTTCAAGAAACAATTTAGGACTCTACCTTTTAAATTTTTACCATATTGTTATAAATTATTTGCGGCCCCTTTCTTGTATTTGTATTGTAATATTTTTTTTTGTAAATCTTAATTCTCTTATTGGTTTTCAAATGGTGCACCTGGTCACTAAATTATTGGTAAATAATTAAGCGGTATTTATATATATTTTTTATATTTCATATATTTTATAAATTGTTGACTTATACTTATAATATTTTTTTTCTCAGTATAAATTTTTTTTAACAGTTATTAAGCGCATTCACCATTTCATTTTTATTATATATAATTTTTTTTTGTAAACTTTTAAAAAAAATTTGTACATTTCGTAGCCGTGCGCATTCACCATTTTATTTTGATTAATTTTTTTTGTAAACTTTAAATTACAAATTTAGAATAAATTATACTAACTAGTTGTTTTAAATATAGTGTTTTATTTGGCTCGCCTAGTGTCTCCTTTTTCTAATGTTAATATTGTTTAGTAAAATTTTTCTTATCTTTGAGTGGTAGTAAAGTTGAACGAGAGTTCCCAATTAAATCTTGGAAGGTCTCTGCTAGGCCTGGCACCAAAAGCAGTGGCGCCCAGTTTAACCCCCCCTACTCTCCGGCAAATGAGTTAGGGCATTTTTGCACGCTCTCTCTGCTACTCACCTTCAACTTTACTGTGCCTTTGCTATTTATTTGATTTTAATTTTAATAAAAAAAAAAAAAAAATATAATAATATTTTTTTTTAAGGCTGCCAACGGCCAAATAAAAGTTGGAAAAGTGTTTTTTAGGCCAAAACACTTGGGCTAAAGCAACTGCGTGACAAATTTGGCGCCCAACGTGGGGCAAAAAAAAAAAAAAGGAGATTTAAAACAAGCATTAGGTGTAGCCAAATATTTATTTTGCATGGTACTAATTTTACTAACCTTAATTAACTTTTATTGTATTCTTTTATATCATTGCAGTTATACCTTACTTATTTATTATTGTTTCGTAAAATTTATATTGCCTTGATCTATTTTTCTTTATATTGTATTTAACTTTGATTATTTACCTTTGCGTTTTTACTTTGATATTACTTTATTGATTTTGATCAGCCGCTTTTATTAAGAGTGCTTACCTTGCAAATTAATTTGATTATTTTTGATTTACCTTGTTTATACAGTGCTTTCATTTCAAAACGAGCCACCCTAAATATCTTAAAAAAAAAACACTCACCAAAAAAACAAAGAAACACGTCGATTTAGATATACAGGGGGAAGTTTAATTTCGTATTTGATAAAATTTTATCGGTCACCTCCTAACCTCCAGTTAACCTCACTTTGATATGTCAAATGGCAACCCCCATAGTGTGATACAGGGATGAAATTTTATCCAACAGTACTAAGAAACCCTTTTAAAAAGATGGACGGGAAACGACTTAGAAAAAAATTTTGTTAATTAGTTTATCGGGGTTTAAATAATTTATTTTTTCAAATGCTCAAAATGTGCGCCGTTATTGGGGAGACAATTGTCGGTTTTGAAATTTTTCGCAAACGTTGGCGAAAGTTTGTCTGGTAATACCTCTGCATTCTGTGTAATTTCTACATTTAAGTTCTTGAATAGTTGCAGGTGGCGTTTTGTACACTTACTTTTTAAAAACCCCCGAGGAAAAAGCCCCCAGGAGTTAAGTCTGGTGACCCGGGCCCGAGGCACCTTCGCCTATCCATGTGCCTTGGGAAAATGTTCATTGAGCCACTCTCGAACTGCTAAAGGATAGTGGGGGGGGGCTCCATCTTCGGAAAAAGCAAATTATTTTCACTGAGTTCCAAACACCATTTTTCCACCTGATGTTCTAAAGATTGGACGATAAAAGGGGATATCGATTTTCCAAAAGGTTCAGATACAGTTCCCCAGCAAAATTTTCTTCCAGAAAGAATGGCCCGATAATTTCGTTTCCATAAAACCTCCCCAAAGTTGATTTTCTCTAAATGGTATGTCCTTCCTGAAATATGTGCGGATTTTCATTATCCCAATATCTGCATTTATGTCTATTAAAATTCCATTTAAGAAGAAAGTTGATTGTCAGAAAAGCAGATATTTTTATCAAATAGGGTCTTCGTCAATTGTGGTAATTGATTCGCAAAATTATTTCTTCTATCATAATCGCTTGTTGAGTTCATGAAGTTTTATTTTGTAGGGAAAAAACTTCTTTTTCTTTTTGTGGAACCCCGTAGAAATATTGGTCCGCTTAGAAACTTTTGGTAGACAACGTCGGATCTTTGGAACGTCCTAGTCCCAACCTGGCGTGCTTGTCTAAAACCCTTTCATTAGTACTTTTCTTGTTGCATCAGATCCGTTTCTTCAAACTTCCACCAATTCCATTACATATTTATCCCCCAGTTTTTATGTTGATGCCTCTAGAATACTCTGGGGGTTTTACCCCGACGATCTTCGCCCCATATAGGGGAAAATTTTTTATATTCTCTCTGTATATACACCATTTTAAAATCAAGATTCTTAATTTTAAACTAACGATGTCAAAAAGACAATCCTAACAGTTATTTAACTGGTTCCTAAACGTCTTAAAAACTTTTTTTCAGTTTTTGTTGTAGGAAAAAAAAAATAATAATTGGAATGAATGCACACTAAAAAAAGTATGCGAGGAATTTCAAAAAAAGCTTTTCGCCAATAACGGCGCACATTTTGAGCATTTATAAAAAAAATTATTTGAACACGATAAACTAATTAACACACATTTTTTCTTCTAATCGCTTCAGTCCATCGATTTAAAGTTTCTTAGTACGTTAGATACAAATTTATCCGCTTACAATGATGTTCACACTATGGGGGTTTCCATTTTACATATCAAAGTAGGTTAACTGGGGGTTGAGGTCCCATAAAATTTTATCAAATACGAAATTAAACTTCCCCCTGTATATCTAAATCGACGTGTTTCTTTGTTTTTTGGGAGTGTTTTTTTTTTTAAAAATATTTAGGGGGGTTCGGAAATGAAAGCACTGTATGGTCATTTCTTTTTAAAATTTCGTTTAATATTTTTTAAATATTGCTTGATTATCCCCTCTTATTTATTTTTTAAATTTTTTAAAATTTTTTTTAAAATTTTTTTGATTTATTTTTTTTAATTTTTTTTTTTTTTAGTTTCGCTAAAAACAAAAAAAAGGATTATACATGAAGATTAA